>BRDA01004522.1:30053-50324 GCA_036984385.1 Crenuchus spilurus
AAAATATTGACATTTGCCATCTCCACATCATTGCATTCAGTTTTTATTCACAATTTGTTTAATGTCCCAACTTTTTTGGAATCCGGTTTGTATGTCTACAATGTATAATTTCACACTAAACTAGAAAAGTGCAGCGCAGCTAACATGGCTCACATGCTAAGGTATCCCAGATGGTTTTAAGTGATGCTGTGGCATCTGTGGTGGTTGCTAAGGTGTTGCTACTGTATCCATGGTCATTGCTAAGGTGTTGCAGATGGTTACTAAGGTGGTTCTAGGTGGTTGCTATGGTATTTAAAGTGGTTGCTAGGTTGTTGCTAGGTTGTTGCTATGGTATTTCAGGTGGTTGCTTAGGTCTTCTTGGGTGGTTGCTATGGTACCCAAGGTAATTTCTAAGGTATTGCTGGTGTTATAATACTGGTGTTATAATAGTGTTATAATACTGAAATGATAAGTCATGTAAGAGGAGCAGGTCAGACACAGCAGCTGAGGCCCTGTGCGGCTTCTGTGTGTGTGAGAATCTAGCAATTGGATTCTAAATTCTGAACATTCCATTCATTTTCTATTGGGAAAAAATCATACAGGAATTTTACGAAATCTGTAAGTCAGATTTGTCCAAAAAGGAAAATCATAAATATATGCTATCAGATCTACACATTTCACAAATTTGGTGTTTCTAGCTCACAAATTGAGACTTCTAATGGGATTTCAAATGTTGAGACAAAAGTTTAGGGACACATTTGAATGGATTCCAATGGGACCAAAACTCCGACAATAACGAAGTTTTTAGGAAAACCGTGTGTTCGATTAAAATTCTGAATACAATCCTGGATGCAATCTCACCGTACAATCTGAAGTTCTCAAATACTGCAGGACAAGAAGCGGGACAAAAAAATGTCAGTAGAAGAAGAAGAAGAATATAAATCGGATATCAGTATATTGTGCATTGCTTTGCAATGCGCAACATAATAACACTGAATGGTTTTATTTGGGTCTCAAAGACTGTCTTATGCAAAACTTTTGACATATTTTATGGCTTTCCCATTTAGTTTGCAAGCATTTCAACTGGATTTGTGGATTTTATCACGAAAAGTAATTTTATATTCATTTTGTTTTCATTTTGTCAGATTGTATTTAAATAAACCTGGTTTTGATGGAGAGGTGCCAATGGATTGATGCAGGAATATGGCCCAGGACATTTAAATTGGAAGTGCTGTACTGTGCTTGATATTTCAGGCTTGATTTCCTCTCTCCTGGTCTGATTGTTGTCAATACCTTCCGGCAGTCAAAGTACCAACCTTCAGGATGTCATAAGGGCAGGAGACCTCGGGATGGGTCTCCACGTCAAATGGCTCCTCAAAGTCCAGGCTCACTTCAAAGCCCTCCAGCAGGCTGATGGTGTAGTCACACTGACTCATCCTTGGGTACGCAGCTGGATACTCAGGACTGGTCAGCTCTCCTGACCTCCGCACCATCACCTGACCGCTGCACTGCACTAGAGAAAAAGATATGTCCATTATAACCCACTCGCCATAACCTGAACAGATCTGGGGTTTGATCCATTTCCTAAACAGAGATTAAGCCTAAAGCACTTCACAGCATTCTTAGTGGAGATTTGTCATGAAAACAAAGTCCAGGACTAGACTTTTAAGTTTAATTTAAGTTTTATTATTATTATTTTTAAATGTATATACACAGTGGTGCTTGAGAGTTTGTGAATCCTTTAGAACATTCTATATTTCTGCATGAAACTAAAAGTAAACTAAAAGTAGATAAAGAGAGCCAAATCAGTTGACAAAAATTTTATCTTGGAGATCAAAAATGATCCAATATTACATGTCTGTGATTGTCAACTATGTAAAACTTTAGAAATAGCAGATCATTAGAAGGTAAAATTAGTGTCAGGTTTTGTCAATCAATGGGATGACAATCAGGTGTGAGTGGGTGCTCTGTTTTATTTAAAGAACCGGGATCTAGCAAACGCAAAGGATATAGAATCATATACTGTGCCTGTTATATCCTTCTTTAAAAAACTTTTTAAGCAATTGACAATTTAAATAACCCCTTTTAAGTACTACAGAAGTTCTTCAAGGGTCCTTTGGTAAAGTAAATTGTTCTAAATAGAATTGTGAAAACTCAAAGAACTCTTCTTATAGCTAAAGGGTTCTTTCATTGGTGAAAGGGTTCTTCAGATTGATGAAGAATGTGCTGTAAATGATTCTATATAGAACTTTTTTTTTATGGTTCTATATAGCCCTCAAAAAGGTTCTGCTGTAGTTACAATGTCAAGCTTGTAATAGTAGAGGAACCATTTTTGGTGCTTTGCAGAACCATTTTCAAAAGGTTTCTATATAGAATCATCTACAGCACTTTCTTCATCACGAAGAACCCTTTCACCATGCAAATAAACCTTTGAGTTCTTTGAGTGTACATAGTTCTATGTAGAACCATTTTCGTTACTAAAGAACCCTTGAAGAACCATCTCTTTTAAGAGTGTGACCGTTTATTTGGAGAATACTGTTAGCTACAATTTTACCACTGATATTGATACTTACTCCAAGACTAGTCGTAATCCATGTCCTAAAACCAGCTCTATGTGTTCTAGGGGTGCAGGAAAAAATCGCTCCGAGCTCGAATTGCGTTTCTCACACTGAACGATTCAGAATCGATTCTCGTTTTCAAAAAATCTAATTTTTTTTGCGGGTTCGGATGTGCCTTCTCAGCCACCGTAGTGCTAGGCAAAACAAGGAAGCAGCGTGGGCTACGTACAGGCATGCAAGCCAAGCCGCGGTCTTTGAAAGTAACCATTTGGAAACACTTTGGATTTTACCGTCAACCCAGCCCGGGTAAGAAAGGGCTTGACGTGACTCATGCGATTTGCAGAGATTGCAACGGTAAAGTAACGTATTTCGTTTCGATTTGAAAAAATCGGGAAAAAATAGATTTTTTATCCCAAGAATCCATTCTGGATTGATTTGTTTGATTCCCAAAGATTCGCAGCCCTAATGTGTTCTCATAAATATTCAACTCTAGGAACCACTGAATGAGTAAAACACACATCAGCCCACATTTGTTAAGCTTTGGAAATAAAACCACATACAATGTCTAAAAACTGTAATGATCAGTGTGTAGCCAACACCTCTGTTTATTCAAAGCCTTTGTAGCATTTAAAAAAAAATTTAGATTCAGTTGTAATTTGTTAAAAATTCAAGACTGTCAGACTATATCAGAGTGTCTGAAATGCAGTTAGACTCCAGGAGGTTCATGAATTTCAGAAGTGAATGAACAGTATCATCTTTAATCAGACTGTAGATATATGACCACAGCGAAAGCTTTAATCAATAGAATGATGAACAGTTTCTGTTTTCACAAACTGTTATAATTTACCGAGTGAACCAGATGTACCAAATGTGAAGAAATGCTCTCGTGAAGGTGGTAAAGGTTAGGCAATTAATATAATTACGCAGATTTAGATGCAGGTCCCCAGTTCCTCTGTGTGATATGATGTCACTTTCTTCCCTATTGGCAAAGAATAATAATTAAGAAGCACGTCTGGGCTGGTAATTGTGATTAATTACCCACCATCACTGCTCTATTAAAGCAGCAAACAGGTATCAATTTTCCACTGCTCTCCATGCTGCCGTTCCCTCAGGAACCATTGGTAATTAACCCAATCTCACTCAGACTGACAGAGATCAACTGCTTCATACACGGCAGCACTGCCGCACAGCCACAAACCCGAACAGTCAAAATCACCCACACAGCCTTCAGGGTCCAGATATGATGCTCAGTCATGGCATCACTTTAAAGAATCACTATAACGTCCGTCTAAACTGCCCAAAATATGCACTTCCAAAAAATATTTTCATCATAATAACAATTTCTGAATTAGATGATGATGATAAATTAGTCAGGGTCCATCAGCGTCCACTACAGCTAGATACAGGGGTTAGACAATGAAAGTGAAACAGCTGTCATGTTAGTGTGGGAGGTTTCATGGCTAAATTGGACCAGTCTGGTGGCCAATCTTCATTAATTGCACATTGCACCAGTAAGAGCAGAGTGTGAAGACATACCACAGCAAGACTGGTGAAAGATTGGTTTGATGAACATGAAAGTGAAGTTGAACATCTCCCATGGCCTGCACAGTCACCACATCTAAATATTATTGAGCCACTTTGGGATGTTTTGGAGGAGTGAGTCAGGAAACGGTTTCCTCCACCAGCATCACGTAGTGACCTGACCACTATCCTGCAAGAAGAATGGCTTAAAATCCCTCTGACCACTGTGCAGGACTTGTACATGTCATTCCCAAGACAAATTGACCCTGTACTGGCTGCAAAAGGAGGCCCTACACCCTACTAATAAATTACTTTAGTTTCACTTTCATTGTCTAAACCCTGTATATGTGTATGAGGTTCCTCCTTCTCAAAATTCTATGGATCCGACCCTTTCTAAGCCAGGATGCTGCTCAGGTGCTTGTCTAGTTTCTTGTCATCTCAAGACTTGATTGACTACTGCAACTCGCTCCTGGCTGGTCTTCCTATGCGAGCCATCAGCATACCTGTCAAGTTTTGGATTTAAAAATAAGGGAAATTTTCCGCCACGTGTTTTGAGCCGTCCCACCAGCCCAACTGAGGTTCAGTATCTCTTACGTTTTCAGACAGATTTACAAGAAATCTAAAATAACCACCTGTGAACCACTTCCAATTAGATGATCAGAATCTAAAAGGCCGACCTTTGTTGACACTGAAATGCTGTGGACATTCCTACATATGTAAGTCTTATAATACAGCCTAAATAAAAACACAAAAGGGAACTGAAGCACATTTATTTATTTTACATATTTTCAGCATATAAACACATCGATTGTCTTTAAGTGAAGCACATTTTATTTAAATTACACATTTTCATAATTTCATTTCAGTTTCATCATTTCATTTCAATTACATATTTTTGTGTGAGTTCAGGAACATCTCAGCTACACACTTGTTGAAGTCATCACAGAAGGTGAAGGCAATGTTGTTTTTGGCACACAGCTTTGCCATTTTAACCTCCGCATTTATGACCTGGTCTGCCTCTGTGGTTTTGCTTGTCACAAATGCGAACATCACCTGTGCATGTTTCTGTGTTTCTAGCTGGCGCTTGTGCTTAGTGGATTTTTCATGCTGGCTGACATCGCTCCTTCCCCACTAAACTGTACTAAACTCGCAGTTAACTCCCCATCCTGCTCCTCTTTAGAAAGATAAATTCGATGGCCCATTGCTCTAGACGTTTACATGAAGTCTTTACTTTTTTGGCAGGAATGCCATCTCTCTCCTTGCATCCATCCATCTCTCCCTGTTCCAGGTTTGTTGCCGCTGTCCGCACTAACCTCGCGAGAACTGCCACTTGCAGCAGCTTGGGTGGCAGTTCTCGCGAGGTTAGTGACATTTCAGTTTTGAGAGGCACGGGAATTATTTTTTAAAGTATAATACGGGAAATTTATGGGAAAATACTAATACGAGATGACGCCGGGAAAGAGGGATAAAATACGGTAGTTTCCCGGCCAAAAACGGGAGACTTGACAGGTATGGCCATCAGGCCCCTGCAGCTGATCGTGAACGCAGCTGCTCGGCTGGTCTTCAGTCAGCCCATGTTGTTTCACATCACTCCAATGCTGCATTTAATTCTCTTCATGGAAACAAAGCACTTTTGTACGTCGCTTTGGATAAGAACGTCTGCCAAATGCTGTAAATGTAAGTGTCATACACACACACAATAATACACTCGAGGGTCAGGTTATAATGTGAGATATTGGCACTAGTGGCTGCAGCACACCAGTACCAATGTCTTACATTTTAGCTCCCTCTCAGGTATTATTGCTTAAACATTCCTAATTTTAGATCAATAATGGCTTGTAAACTGTGCACCAGTCTAAAGTATGAACAGCCGCAGCAGTAATGAAGGCACGCAAAGACGGGCACTTAAATATAACGAGTCCTACACATTGTTTTTTATGTTTATTGCTAAAGTATGTACATGGTAAGATTTATTTGATGTAAATAACATTTTAAAGTAACTCAATCATCTACTTTCCCATCAGTTCTCAGTCTGTAGAATCAGTCGAATTTTCTTTTTTATAACACTAGGGCTGCCATGATTAGTCGACTAGTCGCGATTATGTCGAATAGTATAGTCGACGACTAATTTAATAGTCAATGCATCGTTGTTTTTTGTTTGTTTGTTTTTTTACTTTAATTTTCTCTCCAAACTGCTGTGTCTGCCTTTCTGTCCTTGACGCACATGCGCAGTAGTGGTAACTGGGGTAGCCCGTGGCTGACATCACAGGACGTTATACAGACAGGCGCATCATGGCTACCCGGCAACGGAGCTCAAAAGAGTGGGATCATTTTAAGAAAATGAAAGAGAAACGTGTGCAATGTAAAATCTGAAAGGCAGAATTTCCACGGCAGCACAACTGTGATGCACAAGCACCTGAAAAGGAAGCCTGTTGTGGCTGATTGTGACAATGATGAAGAGGGACCGTCATCTTGGTAAGCTAAATTGCTAGTTAGCTGCTAAAATTAGCATAAACAGAGAGTTAACTTGCTGCTTACTCATATTTATAGCCGTAAAAGTTAACATTAGCGATGACGATTTGATTAATTAGCCTTAGCACACATTCATGTGTTTTCTGTAACGTTATAACAGTCATGTGTTTAAATAGCAATGCTAATGTTTTCTAACGCTACGTTTCAGTGCTACGTTTACACTTTATGCTAAACAGTTAAATAATTGTTTGTTGCAACAAGCTGCATATTTCATTAAAAGGTTTAATGTACTATGGTCTTAATTGTTTTTATTTTTAGTTAGCATAGAGCTGAAATCTAATGACGGTTATATAATAGCAGCTGCATTCTAGTGCGATAAGCTGTATGTATTATATTCAATTAATTAATGATCTGATTAGTCGACTAAATCACAAAAATAATCGGTGATTAGTCGACTATAAAAATAATCGTTTGTGGCAGCCCTACATAACACACTGCTGGCCATCTCAATTACAACACTAAGACATGAGGCATGAGAGTGATGTTTATTGGTCAGATTACTTATGATACATGGTATAGAAATACAGCTCAGTCAGGTTTGTAGAATATATGATAATCAGGCACTTCTACACAGTCTGGCGTGGACGAGAAGAGCCTCTCAATGCCTGTTTGTTGGATTTCTTGGCATGCAGCCTGTTTACAAGTCCAAAGTTCATCTGTGGTAGCTGTTGTTGATCTCTGGCACATCAGTCATCGTCTGATCTTGTCTCAGACATTCTCAGTTGGGGGGCAAATGCACTGGCAGTACATAGGGAGTGGAGTCCAATCTGCGCCCAAACTAAAACAGCTGGTGCTGGACTGGTATGACGATGCAAAGTGAATTATCTTCCACGTATTCATGTTTATATGTGTCGCCATCTCTGGGAAAGACTGACACACCTGAGTGATGTGACCATATCTTCATATTACATACTGGCATCATTGGCTATTTGAAATGAAGGTTATACTTATACAGCATCTTTCTAATACCGAAGGATGCTTTACAATGAACACAGTCACAAATTAACACTTAGAGCTCAACCAAACACAATGACAAGAATGACAAGAGCGGCAGCCAATCACACACAGCGTCTCAACCGGAAGCAACCATCCACTTGGAGGACCACTAGAGGGATCACCCAGGACAGAGTGCCAACCATATCTGAGCATACATACATACATACCAGGGTCATTTTAAAGTAGCCAGTTCACCTGATCTCCATGTTTTTGGACAGTGGGAGGAAACCAGAGTCCCCAGTGGAAACCCACGCAGACACAGGGAGAACATGGACACTCCGCTCAGATGGGGACTCAAACCCAAGACCTCAGCACTGAGAGGCGAACGTGCTAACCACTAAGCCACCGTGCCGCCCAATGCGGGTCTAATTCTAATTCTGGGTCTAATTTTTTCCTGCTTTCATGGGTTTTATGAGCTGGAAGCCCAAATTATGTAAAAATAAACAAATAAATACTTGAAATTGTTTAAATTGTGGGCCCTGAATCAATCATCTATGAAACTTTAACTTTTTGAATGGAATTATGGAAATCAATCAGATTTTCCAGGATATTCTAATTTTTTGGAATGGGTCTGTATGTGTATTCATGTATATCATGTTTTTTCCTGTCTTTTTTCAGATTTAATGGTAACAAATATGTTCCTCATGCTCTTCATGTGATCAGTGCCTGAATGAACTGAAGTCCGCTGTTTTCATGCTCTCGGGTCGGCAGCCTTACCAGTGCAGTCCCTTTTGTTGGCATGGAGCTGGTAGCCCAGTCTGCAAGTGCAGTAATAGCCCCCCACGTAATTGTGACAATAATGGTCACACAGAGGCTCTCCATCCACAGTAATCAGGCACTCATCGATGTCTGCGCGCAGTGAGAAAGAGAGCAATTAGCAGCTGAGCTCCCACTGGCAAAGTTTCAACCTCACACTATATACACTCAGATGAGAGCACCAAACAGGCTTCATCACAATGATGGACATACAGACAAGAATGTAAACACTCAGCAGGTCAGTTTATTAGCAACACTTAATTATTCTGCTGGTCTCTGACTTTTACACACTGCATTTGTCCCCTGTAGTAATTTTGGAAATAAGAGGTTTTGTTATGATATATTTTGGGATCACCTTCTGTGGAATAAAAAGCCCGGAAGCCTGTGAATCGCCCTTCGTTGGAGTAATCTGACCTGAAGGTAACAGACATGGTGTTTGTGGAAGAGTAGAGCACGGTGTTTTTTGGAGAATCCTCATAATTTTTCTGCTCCTCGCCGCAGAATCGGACCGTGTCGTTTCCCTCTGAAAACACCTGGCCAGGAGAAACAGAGGTGTGAACCAGATACATGCAGAAAAATGACGGACAGGCTGAAGCTCTATGTCCTAGGTTGTGAATTCTGAACTATGTAAAGAACACTGTGAGTTCAGTTGAAAGTAGAAGCTCTAAAAGCTGATTATATGCACGGGTTTGATGCCCTACTCATTAGATTGTCATTATAGAGATAATTAGGGCTTTCGTTCGCACAGTCTGAATGACGTCTAAAGCAGAGAAGCAGTTGTGTAATGTAGTTTAGGGGGTTTTACTGGCTGATTTGTAGAGTATAACGTATCTACTGTATTTAATTTTTTATTAAACCATCCTACGCTCTTAAAAATAGGTACTGGACCATCATTGGGAAGAAGCACACCGAACTGTAAATTAACGGTAAAATACTGGCAGCCGATTTGCATTATTTTATGGTTATTTAACAGTACATCTACTGTTATTTGTTTTTAGTATTTTACTCTATATTGAATTACAGTATACAACAGTAGAATAACACTCCAAAATATGAACAAAAACACATTTTATATAGAATAAATATAGTTTTACATACAGAACACAATGAGAAATAAACACAAAAGACTAATGAAATGGATAAATGAACATTTAACATCACTCTTACAGGTTTACGCTCTGTTTTAGAGAGTGCTGGTGTGGTCCAGCCGCAGCCTTTGTCTTGTACACCTGTTCTCGGGGTTCTCAGTTGCTATTTGTTTTTGCACCTGTTTCCAGGTGGTAGCGCTTTACGCCATCGCTTTGTTGTGATGAGTTTTAGTTTGTTTTGAGCGTTACCAATGAGAGACAACAAGAAACAAAGCCAGAATGAATGACGAACGTGTGGGTGGATGCTTTGCAAGTCACGTGGGCATGCCGATGAAAACCGGGCAGATGAACGATAACCGGGACAAAGTTTTTCTGAAAAAAGTCCATGATATCCAGGGTAAACGATAACTGAGGTCCCATTTTCTGCTTTCTTTGATCTAGAATTATTAGCCTCAAGCTAATGAAAATGTAGCAGGTTGTGTTTGTGATGATCTATTATGATTGCAAATCTTTAATTGTGGTCATATTTAAATAACTGCCATTATCTCACTGCATAATTTGTGATTATTTAATAATTGTGGCAGGTCTAATGTGTGTAATACATTACTGATGTAGAATATTTTTCATATGAATACTCAGAGATGGTGATGGTGAAGCTGGCTGTGTACTGTTGATTTCTGTATGTTCTCTTATGTCTCATAACAAAATGTACCTTTTGCTAATGTGTAATAAAGAGAAATCCAGCTCACATATCTGGCTAATGTGCTGTAGTGGTGCTGCCTTACTTCCAAATGCCAGGCACTGCCCTGGCATAGGGATCAAAGGAGAGTCATAGTGGAGAAAACCTTGCTTGTAGGCTGGATCCCTCTTATCACATCCGTTTTCAATTACAAGTGCAGTTACACTGCCGGCATCCTTGAGCCTTACCTGTAAATAATCATATTCACAGTGAAGAGAGGGTTCCAGGCTGAAATGGGTGAAGTAGAGTCGCAGTCTGTGTCCCACTGGCCCTGTGATATTCCACACTATGTGCTGCTTATTAGGATACGCATTTGGGAAGTTGGGTGAGGTGAAGCTTCCGAAGGGTCCTGTTAATTCCAGGCTTAATGCCCATGGGAGAAGACTGAGCACAGCCACTGATGCACTGTAACCAGACGTGAAAACATTATTTAAAAAAAAAAAAGAAACATTATGTCATTGTATGTGACGTAAATAAATAGGGATTCATTTAATAATTGCTATATATGTAAAAATATACAGTATTGTGATAAATAATTTGCATAAGTAATGTCATTAACTGATGATGATGATGATAATTTTTGTTATTATGCAGTAAAGGTTTAAAAGATATAAAGTTGATGGTTTTCCAAACATCCAAGCAAGACCTAGTAAACAGCAGAACTGCCAGCTTTGCTTAGTTTAGAACTGTAACTGCAGTTAATATTTCTAACAGTGATGTCTCTACATTAGAGGCAGGTGGGGCCCGGCCCAATCAGATGTCGCTGCAGAGCAGATTGTGACATAATCAATAATTTGGTTTACTTATGAAAATTGCAGTAGTTCCCAATACATTAAAAATATTCCTGTACGTGTTGAGTAATATTAGTACTTTCAGCAGTCTTCATTTAGTTAGTGAGTATGGGATCAGCCTCCGTTTAAGCAAGTGAGCAGAAAAAAACACTGTGCGCCTGTACAACACACTTTCAGTAATGAACTGTGCGGCACGGATATGCTGGGAGCAGCCAATAAAAAATGAAAGATTTGCATATGCAAGCTTATGTGAATATCATTTACGGTATCAGTGTTGCTATGCAGCTTGCCACTCAAAAACATGACAGTAACTGTTAGCCACTTCTAGTGAGGCAATATAATGAATCACGTTGGCAATTTAATCAAAGTTAACAGTTAGATACAACCTCAGTAAAAGGTTTATTTCTTTTATTCATGACTGCAATGGATTGTATTTAAGTTCCTTTGGTCACCAAAATAAAGGCAACGGAATACCACCGGTAAGTAAGTCTCCTTGGGGGATGCTTCTCAAGCCGAAATAGGCAAAACATCGGATTATGATTTGTGGAATGTCATTAATGTGCATTTGTAGTTTAATTAAATGAGCGAGTAGGTTTACGTGTAGTTTCACAGGCGAATGGGTTGTTGCCCACACAGGATGTATTGTGCCCCACCTGGATTTCTGTTCTAGAGATGCCACTGGTTGCTAATAATCCAGATTAGTTTTCTAGCTGTTTTCTGAAGTGGCTGCTCACAGCTGTGAAGTTTGGTTCATTTTCATACCTCACAGTACAGAGCCACATAAATAAATATATATATATATATATAGTAAAAAAGTTAATAATTGAACTAATTAAAGTAAACTGTTGTATATTTATTACACATAAAGTGACATATTTCAGTCTTTTTTTGTTTTTATGTTTATTATTTTGTCTTATAACTCATGAAAATCAGAAATCCAGAATCTCAAATTATTAGAATATTTACTGAGTAAATTACTATTCAAAAAACATTAAAACATTTAAACACCAAAGGCTTGAAATATGTCACTTTACATGTAATGAACATAAAATATATGAACATTTTTAAAAACAATTATTTTTCACATTTTTGGAGATGTGCTGCACATGGGTTCTTTAGTAAAAAAATGGTTCTATACAGAACCACGAACACTTAAAAGGGTTTTTTGCATGGTGAAAGGATTCTTCAGTGAGGAGTGTGCTGTTGATAGTTCTATAGCACCGAAAAGGGTTCTGCTATTATTACAAGCTTGACATTGTAACCACAGCAGAACCATTTTGGGCTACATAGAACCATTTTCAAAAAGGTTATGTGTAGAACCATCTACAACACTTTCCTCATCAATAGAAAGAATCTTTTCACCATGCAACCCTTTGGGATCTTTGAGTGTTCATGGTTCTATATAGATCCAGTTTTTTTTACTAAAGAACCCATGAAGAACCGTCTCTTTTAAGAGCGTAGTGTACAGTTTTAAATTTTATTAGGAGTTACTATTCAAAGAGTATCAACAATAAACATTATTTGCTATTAAATGTGAACACTAATTAATTAATTAATTAATTAATTAATCATAATTCAAGCAAATAATTACAGGCCATCGTTAAGACCACTATTTAATGTTAACGTTTTCCATTTTGTTGGCGTTAAAGAACCTTCACATTAAACGGTAAAACAAGAAACGCTTCATCTTCACTGATCATGTGTCTGTTTCTGTGGTACAGGAAACCAAAACCTTCACCTTAAACATAAATAAGAAATTAGCTTAAATGTTCAGACATCGTTAACCAATTAACATTGTTGGTGAACTTGTGCTCTTAGACTGACACTGAATAATCCATGATAGTAAAACATTTTTGGGTTAATAACAATAAAGGACTAGAAGAAGTCTGAACATCAACACTTTTAAACATTTTACTTCGTCTTAACATCGGCTGCTTACCTTGTCATCGTTCTTTGCTGTCTCTCATTTCATGAAGAAAACAAACTTTTCCTGACATTTGCGGGAGTTAAACTGATGACCACATAGTGTACTCTCGGTTACTGAACCAGCAATCCAGTAACTTAGACTGTGCAAATACTGCAGAGCCACAATCATGGACTTTCCCCATTGTTGACAATGTTCGCGCTCTTCCACATAGTTCAACTCTACCAAATTTAGGACATTGTGGCTACCTGGTGTCAAGTGGCATCAATGGCTACAATTTGTGATTCGTTTGGTGATGATTTGAACTGTACTACAGCACAAGGTCATACAGAGATACTGTTCATGTGAAAAGTTTTGGTTTTCAGCTCTTTATTGATTCTGAAAAGCTTCTGCACTGAAGATGCATTGACAGCTTGTTGTGATCCACTTTCTTCTTAGTCAATGATTGATTTCCCTCTTTCAGTTCAAGATAAAACACTCAAACAGGGGTGTTAAATGCTTTCTTAAGAGCTCTAAGTAAGGGAATTCCTTCTGCAACAATTTCTGCAAATTAAGGAGAAACTCTTCACAGTGGTGGTGATGAGAACCAGAATTCACAGTGTTTACAGCACAAATGCAAAAATTTGACTTACCTTCCAAAATGATCAGGGAACCTAAAATGTTCTGACATCTTTGGGGATATTTGTTCAGCTATATATAGTACAGTACATAATGTTTATAATGTTTAAATTTTAATTTATTAAGGTAAACTGTCAAATTTTATATTCGTTACATGTAAAATTGATCAATTTGAACATCCGCTTGAATGAATTGAACTACTTGATTCAGGTCCTTCTAAAGCTTTTCTATTGGATTAAGCTCAGGACTTTGACTTGGCTATTTTATAATATGAAGTTTTATAAAACGTGCCGTACATCATCAAATGTGAGCATTTGCCCACTCAAGTCAGTTATGATGAAGAACTGCAGTCAGGTGGCGACCCTGATGAGGACTATGAGCATGCAGAGGAGCTTCCCTGAGATGGTTTCTGACAGTCTGTGCAGAAATGTTTTGGTTATACAAACCGATTGTTGCAGCAACTGTTCAGTGTATACAGTGTATGTATATATATATAAATAAACTCCTACTGGTTTAATATTCCATTGAGTTCCAATCGAAAATTAAGTCACTCAAATGGTCCATTAATAACTCTTTCTATTAAAGCTTGTGTTAAAGACCATAAAGCATATAATACGGTTTAAAGAAGACATATTCACCCCAAATTGCACTCTCCTCTCTCTCTTGATCACTTTGATGAAGCTGTGGTAATTACAGCACTGGGATGCTTAAATGCAACAAGAAAATGCACACATCTCATTTTTCCTTTTACCTATTTAGCAGGTAAGCGAGAGATCCAAGCAGAGGCGTATCTCCGCCTGGCAATCAGGTTATGGGTCTGGAATGAATGGGACCAGATTGCATCGTCATAAAAACAAAAGGTAAAGTTGAAAGCCTGTCGCTGTACCATGTGCCAATTATCCTGAGTGCAGAATTAATTCTATGCTTTTGTAATGCTGGAGCCTCGTCCATTTTTTTTTACCTTTTGGCAAATGAAAATGGAATGAAATGGTTATTTCTGCCTTTATTTTTAAAAAGGTGGAAGCTTTCAAAGAGAGAGAGAGAGAGACAGTGTGAAAGAGAGAGAGGGAATGCGACAAATGTTCCACAAGCAAGCTTATAATAGGGCACTCATTTCCGATACACTGGTAATGGTTGATGTACGTGGAGATTATAATAATTATCCACATAAATGACAATGGTAATTTCCAGTTGCAAATGCTCTTGCTGATTGTGAGGGTCTGCTGTAATGCAGTGACCCTTCTCATCTGGTCTACTTGAGGGATCGCAGGTTGTTGGGCCACAGCTGAAGTGATTTATAAAGTGGAGTCAATGTATTGTCTTGAATCACTGCTGAACTGCCTCCTACATTAACTCCATACAGGCTGGATGTACAGCATCGTCTTACTGTGAGAATCTCAGATTACCTTCAACTAAACAGCACCTTCAACAAGACATTTAAAGGAATTCTCCAGGATTATTCAGCCTCCAGCAGCTCAGACAATACTCCATACAAACAGAAATATAATAGAAACCAGAGGGCAGAAACCTTCTAATAGAAACTATTTACACTGCACTGTGTAAGTCTTAGGCACCCCTAAAAAAGTCGTTCTAAAAGTGGCCAGTACGTGTTTATATGCTCAGAAAATAACATTAATACTAGAATAAATACCAACATTAATATAATAGCAGTTTTAAGTATGCTAATCTGTTGCCATGGCAGCTCGGTATTGTTTTTAGTTCTAATCCAGCACCTGCTTTGGTTAATCAGTACTTCATTATGTTAAATCAAGATGTTTAATGATGCTGTTGAGTTTCTTTAGTTTTACATGCAGAACACAATGTGAAATAAACACAAAAGACTCATGAAATGGATAAATGAACATTTGACATCACTCTTACAGGTTTACGGTCTGTTTTAGAGAGTGCTGGTGTGGTCCAGCCGCAGCCTTTGTTTTATACACCTGTTCTCAGGCTGCTATTTGTTTTCACACCCGTTTTCAGGCGGTAATGCTGCGTGCCGTTGCTTTAGTGTGATGTGTGTTAGTTAGAAACAATGATAAACAAAGGAAGAATAAAAGACGAGCGCGTGGGCGGATTCTTTGTTTTCAAAAAATTAGCGGCGAGTCATGTGGACATGGAAAACCGGGTGGATGAACGATAACTAGTACAAAATTTCCACCGAAAAAGTTGACAATAACCGAATTGTGCGATAACCAGAGCAAACAATAACCAAGGTTCCACTGTGTTCTTTTAAGAAAACATTGCTTTCACATTGAAAAACCCTCACAAATAAAAAAACAATGTGAGAAACACTGTGCATAACACTCGTCCTGTTTTGGCGGCCCTGCTCTGTTACAAAGCTGTTCTCACGTCTACAGTGACTTCATGCCTGTACTTGAGTCAGTGTTCATTAGAGGTTTCTCAGTGACATTATATAAACATTAGGGAAATCTGTATGAGAATGATCATTTGACTTTAAGGTCATTAAAATGATGTATAGTTAAAACGCAGTTTTATAAACGGGCATCTACTGTATGCTCTGCTTTTAATAGGCAATTGAGCTTTATAATGGTTTCATATTTAGAACTAATGTAGAAATGAATGAAAAAACAACTAATGATGTGTTCCTGTTTGTCATCTGCCATGATGTACATTTTCAGACGTATTTATCATTGACTTTATAACATATCACATCACCTTTCAAATACTGACACAAGCATGTGATAAAAACTCAACTAGAGCTTTTTTAAAAAGTAAACAAACCCAAAAATGTAACTTTTCCAACATAAACTTGATTGTGTGTTCTGGTAGTCATTTTAATGATGAAATGATGGTTTGTTCTCCACTGAGCTAAATCAGTAGCCTCACCTGAAATTCATAAAGAAATTCACCTGAAATAAAGCCGACCTTACACCTAACGACTTTCTCGCAATTTTACAGTCGCAGACACATTTTCGGGCTAAAATCACGAGAGCCTTGCTAGAGTCGAGTTGCAGTCGCATCATCTTGATCGTTAAGTGTAAGGTGGTCTTTTTCGCGTCGAGGCGTTCCAATGAAATCAAACATGTTTAATATTATCGCAAGTTGTAAGAGTTGAACCCTGGTTGACCCGAGCAAATACTGTTGGGAAGCTCAGAAACTACGGTTCTCCTGGACTGTAGAAAAAAAGAACCTAATCGAGCGAGTGTTTTACCATTTACTGCACAACGGAGACAAAAAGGAAAAAAGTTGACAAATTGGTGAAGCCTTCGAAATCCCAGGTGTGTGTGCTATGCTAAAGCTAACTAGCTAACTAAACACGACTGAATGGGGCTATTTAACGATAATTTTAATCTTAAAAGTGATTGTTTTACCCAACAGCTTGAAGAAAATGAGGAGCAGACACACAGGACCAGGAATGCTTGGATGTGAATCCTATGTTGACAGTATTTTGAACTCTGATAGCTCTGTATCTGTAATGTTACTATATTTAGATTTTGCACTACATTGTCTTATTGTGCGTTGAGTTATTTTTGATACAACAAAAGCTTTAATAAATACACATTTTGTAATAATTCTGCTCTTTATTGCATTTATTCTGTGTAAAACGAAAGCAGATGGGAAATGATCTCAAAATAATCTAGTCATGTCATGTCATACGCCATCATTGCTTCGCGATGGTAGGCTGCACAGACGAGTCACTTCCCTCCAATGCCATCTGTCTCTGGTTGCTTGTAGCAGGCTAGCACCTGATAATCCAGTCCATGTCTTGATGTTATCCATCCAGGTTATTCTTGGTCTTCCACGTCTTCGGACTCCCTCCACAAGTCCAGTCATAACACTTCCTTCAATGCTCTCATGTGCTGCCTCATCACATGACCGATGTAACGTAACTTGCGGGATTTAACGTGCATCAGTAACTCTTTTTGAGTTCTAGCATCTCATAGACTTGCTCAGTGGTCATCATCTTCATCCATGAAATCTTCAGCAACTTCCTGATGTTCTCAAAAGCCTGAATACGTCTTTCTTCCTCTTTCGTCAGTGTCCAGGCTTCACATCCATATGTAGCTACTGGCCAGACCAAGACTTTCATCAGTCTTAGTTTGGTGTTGGTGCTAATTGACTTGCTTTTCCACATCTTTGTCAATTTGACCATCACCCACATGCCCATGGCCATTCTTGTCTTCACTTCACTGGCACAGTCTGCAGCTTTTGTTACTCTGCATCCCAAATACGTGAAAGAGTCCACTTGTTCCAGAAGTCTTCCTTCGACTGTGATCTTCAGTATATCTTCACTGTTCGTCATCACGTTTGTTTTAGCTGCATTGATCTGCATGTTATATTCCTTTGCAGCCTTCTCAGTGCGACTCACCAGCTCTGTTGTGGCCAATAAGACGATGTCATCTGCATATCTGACATTGTTAATAGTCCTTCCACCAATCTTGAATCCTCCCATAAATCCCTGTAGTGCTTTTCTCATCACTTGTTCTCCTAAGATGTTGAATAAACATGGTGAGAGGTTACATCCTTGACGGACTCCTTGTCTTACGTTGAACCATGCTGATGTGTGATCGGCGGTCCTGACGGCTGCACGCTGTTGACTGTACAAATTTCTCAGCAGCTGGATCAGGTGTGATAATAATATAATAAATATATAATATAATATAATATAATATAATATAATATATATATATAATATAATAAAAGAATCTAGTTGCAGTCTTTAAATTAATGACCCTGCAAGATCCACAGTCTTTCCAAAATCTTAAGCCTGCAACTAGACTGTGATTAAAAAGTCAGTTGTAGCAGAGCGTTAAACCATCATCATGGACAAAGGATGTGACATGACTGATGTCCAAAAGGGCTGATAATAGCGTACCTGTGAAGCATGGTGGAGGTAGCATCTCAGAGACCGCTAACTGTGTGGGATGTTCTAGAGCCGCCGTAGTGAAGCTACTGAGAATGGACTTAAGTGCCTCCCAAAGGCATAAAGGCATTGAGGCCAGAAGGGAACAGAGCAATCAATGCACCACGGTGGATCAGTTAACCTCTATAATGAACACAGGAGCCATGAGGAAAGCGTCAGAGATCAGCACTGAGGACTACCGAGTGACTCTTCCAAATCAATCATATTGGTTGGTTTGTGATTGCTGGTTTTTGGTGGATGTGTGGATCTTTTTCCAACACAGGATGACATCTGACTGTGAAATCACTGAGATTTACATCCACACAGGACTTTAAAACTCCCAAAAATGAAATGAAAAGTTGGTGTTTCTGCTGCTGTAGACTCCAGATTAAGGTAAACATGCTAGTATGGAAAACACTGTCTACACTTTAGGTTGAATCAAACATGATCAGCCTTTTGTAATTTGTTAATCAAATAATATCGTACAGCTGCTAGACGAGTTTTTCTGAAACTTACCTGATGCAGAAGACGATATGCAAATATCACATCCTGCTGCAGTATTTTACACTATTGCACCATACAGTGGAAAGCCTGCATGTTATATCAATATATAGCAACACATAAGCCTTTGTTATGGACCTCCTGAGAAGATGCTAATTGACATGATGGTGCTAACAGTGTAATTTATTTACCACTCGCTCGCTCTTACACAATAAAACTCTTGCTTTTCAAGCTCAGCCACCCACATGATGCTAAAAATAAAAGCTGCTATCAGCTGCAAAAAAGAAAGTAAAAGCCATTCTTTGTAATTTACCTTGTTTTCTAACCTAAACTGTGTCGACGTTCTTTTTTTAGGTGAAATAACAGAGGAAAGTAAGTACTGCAAAGTGCCCGTATCATGAAAAACTGAATTATCCTCACTTTTTGATGTAATACGTAAAGTTTTGAAATGTACCATTCACACCTGAGTTCACACAGGCCATATATAAACAATAAACTGCATAAACAGCCCACAGTGAATGTCTTGATTTGATGATGTCACAAAAAACAATACATTTACATATACTAACCACCTATTTAACCTGCAGCAGTTTAGCTCCGCCCATTCCCATTCAAGTTATAAGGAGTGTTTCAACCTGAATGACTCTTGTAGTAAGACACAATGCAGGGCATCCAGTCAGAATTTAGGATATATCCTAAAAGTAGATAAAGAGAAATCAAACAAATGAGAGAAAAATATTAGACTTTGTCATTTATTTATTGAGGAAAATGATCCTATATTACATGTCTTGCTGCGTGACCCACATTTTCTTAAGATTAAGTTCACGAACAGATGTCGTTTTACTATAGAATTTTTTCCATCAATGATACCAAGCTTTCCTGACCCAGATGCTCCAATCCCCAAACCATGATACTACCACCACCATGTTTAACAGATGGGATGATGTTGTCATGCTGGAATGCAGTGGTTTCTTTTCTCCAAACATAATGCTTCTAATTTAAACCAAAAACATCTATTTTGGTCTCATCTATCCACAAAAACATTGTTCCAGGAACCTTCTTGCTATCCTCGTGATCTTCAGCCAGTGTTCTTTTTGGAGAGCAGTGGCTTTCTCCTTACAACCCTGCCATGCACACCATTGTGGTTCAGTGTTCTCCTGATGGTGGACTCATGAACATTGAAGTGGTTAGGTGTCAGTCTGTCTACAACATGTTTACCTCCTTTAAGTTCGGATAACAATAGGAGGGTTCGTTACCAACTAGTTGTTTCTAGTGAGGTTCTCGTTCCGCACATTATCTGTCGCTCCAGTGTTTCTTGGGGTCCCATTGAAGATTTGTTGACTTCCGGAGAGAGTGTAACCGATTACAATTACAAGTACTCAGGTGGTAGTCCTCTTGTGA
>BRDA01004523.1:17649-30968 GCA_036984385.1 Crenuchus spilurus
TTTATCTGTTTTTGTGATAATCAGATGAAGTTTTAGGAATAATAATAAATGATAAACTGATAAAGAAAATGATAAAGAAATATATAAAAAGATATACAGAAAATGATAAAGGTCCATCTTGGCTGACCAACGTTTGAGTTGTGGAAGCATTCCTGGCATTACCTTTAAAGGATATGTTAAGTGTCCTACCTCTGATGAGCGACGAGATGCCTAGTCTAGTCACAAAAACATTGTCCAGCTCCTCACTGCCCGTGAAAAGTTCAGCCACCACGTACAGGTCGGGCTTGATGGCACGGGCTGCAGCCAGCATGAACTATGACCCCAAAGGTCAGGTTAGAGCACACAAGGATGGGATAAAAGGACAGAAGGAAGAGTGATAGCCAGGAGATGCAGACAGAGTGACAGAAGAGGAGAAACATGCCTCAGAAATGTTGTTTTTAAAGGGGAAGCAGATTGAAGTAGGGTTATTAGTTAATATACACATAGAGGATTATGGGTAAACACAGGCATGTAGTAAAGAGAGATGAAGGGAAAAGGGAGATGGGTTAATTTGTGGACACAAAAACACACATAAAGACTCTGTTAGTGTCATGCCAGCACAGCATTAACCCACAGCTGGGTAGATTTAAGCCATCATTTATATTTGTAAACTCTCATTTGTAGACAAACATCAATTTTTTAATGTAAATTTATTACGAAAGTGAGTTAAGTGAGTTTTTTGGCTCTTAATTCATTCAGTTCAATTGTCAGATGTGTTAGCATTTGGCTACATTTTGTATTTTTCATTCATTCAGGTTTGTACAGAATTCAGCTTAACCAGGTGCTTACTTATGGCAGTGATGTTGCACCAATATCAGAATCATGAGGGTAACATGGGTAAAGTTGAAGAAAACTGAGGAGTCTCCCTTTTCCTTTGCAGAATCCAGTGTAAGATATATATATATATATATATCACAATATATATATATATATATATCACAATTAATCTCAGTATAGTATATTCTTTATATAATCGTGATTAATCATGAGCAATTCCGCCATCCGCCACTAGGAGTCATTAGCGTACGTGCAGAGATCACTGTTGACACTGCAGAGAAGAAGAGAAGAAGAAGCTGCCTTGTCTCCCTGTAAACAAATGTGTCTCATTCATTTTCTAAACATTTTGAAATGGAGGAAGAAACAAAGCTCTTTGGCAGGATTTCATTGAGATGCCCTGCAAGTGACAGCGAGGAAAGTATGATGAAGATTGTCTGATCTTTAATGTAAATACACTTAAAAAAACAGTTAATTTCTTAAATTCTTTTGTATTGTGTGTTATTACTGTTTTTATACATCATTTGTTATTTTAAAGTATGTTTTTCTTATTTAAAAACACTTGGTTTATATTAATTTGTGTGGTTTTTGGGTTGCCGGTACAGATTAATAGCATTTCAATTAATTTTAATGTTGAAATGTAATTTGATATACGAGCACATTGACACTTTGTTACAGAACGAATTTAACTCATAAGTTAAGGTATAGTGAAAAATGTCAATAAAGATTATTTTTAAAAAGGCAAACGCACGAGACTTACGTCATCATTCACGCAGCACTCGATGCTGAAAGTATAAAGCAGCTTTTACTTCTCTGCTCTTAATGATGCCGTGCAGTCAAGTCTCAACATCAACTACAGATGAAAGATAAATTTATTTCAGGTCCAAATGTGAAATATTTGATTTAAATATAAAATTGTGTCCCAGTTTAAAGTACGACGACATCCGATAAAAATGTTAAGATTCTGAGAGACTCAGAGGTGCAACAACACTGTCAAAAGTTATGATTATTATTATTATTATTATTATTGTTGTTGTTATTCTTTTCTTTTCTTATTTCTATTTATAAATGTGTGTAGGTTTGTAATTACGGTTGATGTGTGATTGATTGTTATGTATGTTATGTCTATTGGACCCCATGAAGAATAGCTGCTATTTCAATAGCAGCTAATGGGGATCCAAACAAAAAAAAAAAACAAAAAAAACAAACAAACAAAAAAAAAAGTTCACGAACAAAATGAAGAGAATCTTGTTCAAGTTAACTCAAGTAAAGGAATCACATTAAGTTTAAATCTAACGACTTACTTTCATGTTCACAAACACATCTGCAATTCAGAAAAATGATGAGTTCATGACATACGTTACATTTACGATTCTGGTAGCTACAACGCAAAACAGTGAAGATGAAAAAATCACAACACGAGTGGTTACAACTGTAACTTGTGCAAGTTAACCCGGATAAGTGAATCACTTTTGAAGGGAAGATAATATAATTCTAACCACTTATGTTCATGTTCACAACCTGAAGTTCAGTTCAGATATTACAGCTAAAACAGCTGAAATACTGAGATCAGCTTACTTTTAGCAGTGTTGTTGCACCCCTACCTGAACACTACAGGTAACGTGGATCGTAAAGTACAAAATGTAGTGAAATGCTCACTTTTTGTATTTACACTGTAATAAAATCACATTCAAACGCTGATGTATGTCTTTAAATCACAATTTACAATACAATACGTGGCTTAAATCTCCACACAGCCTCCACCCCTGCTGTACCTCTGATCAGGCTGGTTATTCCCAACCGGTTTACAAACACATTGTCAATCAGCTCACTGCCCGTAAACAGCTCAGCTATCACATACAGATTGGGCCTGACGGCTCTGGCCGCAGTTAGCATGGCCTGCAGAGTGAGAACGGAGTTTACTTTAAGTTTATATTCATTAAACTGTTTATTTTACATTTATTATACTATTACAGGAGTAGTTTTATACTCATATGATGTCTTTAAGCTGCGCCTACAACACATGACTATAATCAGGATTTACATCTTGTGACACACTGTCAGTCTGACTTCCCAGGTTGGGATGTTGGTATGGATGTTCTGCTAATGTGAGAGGAGGAACACGTCAACATTTAGCCCTCAGATCAATTATCAGAGGCCTTCTGATATTAACGATATTAATGTTTTTAATAGGGAGGCGACAAAATGGCCAAAACAGAAACAACTCAATTTGGCTGAACCCGGTTCTTCATTTCTAAAAATGATTAAATAACTAAACTATTTCCCCAAAAAAAGTCTTGTAGTTAGTCAGGAATGAATGTTTGTGTTTTAATAACATGAGACCACCGGTCTGAACCTCCTCCAGTCATTTCCTGGAGACTGGAGATCTAGACTCCTGTAGATCCTCAAACCAAAATCTAACACACCTCCTTCTTCCTTTTTTACCAATTTTCTCTCCTTCTCAATGTGGTAGTAGCCAATTAACCCATCCCATCCACTAGGGGGCTCTCTCCATCACTGCACTGTCCCTGACTCTAGGAGGGTGAAGACAAGCACAAGCCTCCTCCGCTGCGTGTGATGCAGCCAACACCTCTTTTATAACTACCGCTGATACACCATCACTGGGGAGCCAACACGCTCGGAGGAAAGCGCAGGATTCCCAGCTCTGAATGGACCAATCAGTAGACACCTGAGCCAGCAGACATTGCAGTGTGAAAGTGATAAGGAGAGAGAGCGCCATCTACCTGCCCAGAGAGAGCACTGCCAATTTTGCTCTCTTGGGCCCCGGCTGCTGATGGTAAACAGCTTGACCGGGATTCAAACTCACGGTCCTCTGATCATAGTGTCAGTGTCTTAACCTGCTGAGCCACTCGGGGCCCTACACCTGCTTCTTCTGAATGCAGTAATAAGATGGAGCTAAAGTCTGTAGGCTGGTACATCTCTAGCAGCAGGGTTGGTGGCCACTGGGCGACAGTCTTTATACCTAGACTGGAATGTACAGTATGCCCAAATCCCAAATTCATATCCATCTGAACTCAGACAGGTACTGTACCTCAGCCACGTGCAGAGGAGTTGAGTGGCAGTTGTCCAGCCGGACGCCGGTGAAGTACTTCGCTGTGATTTCTGTGTATTTCTGCATGTGAGCCCACAGATACGGACAGTCTTCTGGACCGTCACCATAACGAAGCTTCACACTGTCGCCCCAGCAGATCAGTTCTCTCCTGATGTACACGTTAGAACCTGAGCAGAACCAAAGAAAACAGTTTTCACTGCACTCACAAACTCAGCACGCCTCACACAGTGCCACTGTCATTAAAATCTGCACCGACAGCTCCACCGTGTGGTCCAGATAAACATGACAATGTACAGACTGACTCGGCTTGCCATCATGTATTATATCTGTGCTTTATGTGAAGGTCTTATGTGCAGTAGGACAAAAGTATTGGGACACTTGCTCATTCATTAACTACCTCTACTGTCCAGGAAAGGCTTTCTACTAGATTTTGCAGAACTGCTGTGAGGAGGGGACTGAATTGAGCCACAAGACTGGATGTTGGATGATCACCACCACTTCATCCCCAATTCATCCCAAATGTATTTGTTGGAAAATACAGCTCCATAGATACAATGCTGGAGGGCTTTATACCCCTCCAACCAACGCCTGGCATTAGATATTGTGCCAACATGTTCATGTTTAGTCCAGTTCTATTGGCAGCACTTCTCTACAGGATGTACACAAGCCGTGTGTGCATTTGTACATCTGTGGCAGCTGAATGCATTTAGAAGAAGTGTCCACAAACTTTTGGACAGATTACTTGAACCCCATACACAGGGATAAACCCCTCGACCTCACTGAGAGGCTAACCTGGTTCTGCAAAGTTCCTCAGTGGGTCGTCCGCCATCACCCAGCCATTGTGGGCCAAGAACTGACACGCTTTGTCTGGCTGGTCCATGAGTGGCAGGTCCTGGTCCAGAGTAGATTCTTTAAATGGGAAAGTAAAATACCTGTACAGGAACAAACATCACAAATCACAGCTCAAACAGAATTTAAGAAAACATCACCAAGTCACTGTGATTTGTAAGATGGTACCTGGTGACCAGAGGATGCTTTCTGGAGACTGGGCCGAGCTTGGGACCGTGATCTGCCAGGCGCTCATAAGACACCGTACCGATACAACAGCTGGTAGCCTAGAGAGCAGGAGTGACATCATCACATACTTCTCCGAGTCACCTGAGAGGAAATGTAAGCGAGAGAACGAAGAAGAAAGACACCGCTGACCTGTTCCTGATGATAGCTGGTTTCTTTATACTGTTCTCCGTTCAGCTCCTCCAGTTTCTTCCTGAGCCAGTTACAGCAGTCATCAACGGCTCCCGGACTGTTCCTGTAACAGCACGACATTCAGAAAAGCCCCTCAGTCTGTTAAATGGGTCTACATTCAGACACTGACCCCCCCCCGAGCCAGCTGATTATTCTGTGTTTGTAAGAACCGCAAGTCCTAATCTTCAACCAAACGTCAACACTGAAGTCTAGAACATTCTAGAACAGTGTAAATAGAGTGCCACATTCTAGAACCGAGATAATTCTAAATCAGCACAAATAAACAATAGAGCATAGTGTGAATGTGGAGAACACTCTAGAACAATCTGAACTGGAGGAAGAGCTCTAGAACGGTACTCAACAGCACCACAAATACGAGTACAGAGCACCAAGAGTGTGTCAAGTGTCTATAACAGACCCACGTTCAGGACCACATTCAGAACCACACTGACCCGCTGGGCACAAAGAGCTCCAGAGCTGTGTTCATGTCCACTGTGCTTCCAAAGCGTCTGTACTTGGGGTCCTGGATGATCTTCAGCTGCTTCTTGCTGTCTGCTTTACTCCGGTCAGGTTTGGCTCCTGTACACAGTATGAACAGGTCAAAGCTGCCTCATGAGTCACTGCCTCAAAAGTTCCTCTCTAGGTGGATAGATGTTGGACCTTACATCTCCAAAATGGTCACATGGTCAAATTTATTGACTAATTTTCTGCCTGGATTTGTATGGGTTACGTCATTCTGGAGCATCTCTCTCATCACACAATATAAAGTCCACAGTGTTCAAATGACACAAAGTACAAAATGAAGATACAAGGTTTTGATCCAAGGCCAATAACGTGCATTAGGCTAAAGTGAAGTATTCAGTCAGTATCTGTTCTTTAAATGAAGCTTTCTGCAAAACCCACCAGCTTGGAGTAAAGTCCTGAACTGCTCCACCAGAAGCTCAACTTTAACCTGGAAGAACTCCCACAGCTTAACCTTAGGATACACATCCTGACAGAAGATACTTCTGATGGCCTGAGGAGAGGAAGGAGACATCACAGTGTGTTACAACTTCATAAATATAAAAAATAATACACACAAACACAATCAACCGCTCACATTCAGGTGGTGCTGGTTCTGTATGAGCGCTGGGATGCCCCGCTCAGCATATTTCCCATCAGCGATGTCACAAGTCACATGCCACAGTGCCCTGTCCAGAACCCAGGCTGGGCGCAGGTGAGGAGAGTTCACCAGGTTATATCCACACTCTGGATGCTTCTTTATCCAGGAGCTGTTAGCCGCTAAAAACAACAAAGGGAGAAAACACACACACACACACACACACACACAATTACAACTAGAAAAGTACATTTCCTGAAGGAAACGCGGGATATTGCGCATTGCCAACATGGCCCACAAGCTAAGGTATCCCAGGTTTGTAAGGTGATGCTTTGGTATTTGTGGTGGTTGTTATGGCCCTAAAGGCAGTTGCTATGGCATCCAAGGTGGTTGCTATTGACCCCAAGGCGGTTGCTATGGGACCAAAGGCGGTTGCTATGGGACCAAAGGCGTTTGCTATGGGACCAAAGGCGGTTGCTATGGGACCAAAGGCGGTTGCTATGGGACCAAAGGTGGTTGCTATGGCACCCAAGGCCGTTCCTATGGCACCCAAGGCCGTTCCTATGGCACCCAAGGCCGTTGCTATGGGCCACAAGGCCGTTGCTATGGGCCACAAGGCCGTTGCTATGGGCCACAAGGCCGTTGCTATGAGTCACAAGGCCGTTGCTATGGGACTCAAGGCGGTTGCTATGGGACTCAAGGCGGTTGCTATGGACCACAAGGCCGTTGCTATGAGTCACAACGCCGTTGCTATGGGCCACAAGGCCGTTGCTATGGGCCACAAGGCCGTTGCTATGGCACCCAAGGCCGTTGCTATGGCACCCAAGGCCGTGGCTATGGCACCCAAGGCGGTTGCTACAGGCCACAAGGCCGTTGCTTTGGCACCCATGGCCGTTGCTATGGCACCCAAGGCGGTTGCTATGGGCCACAAGGCGGTTGCTATGGGCCACAAGGCGGTTGCTATGGGCCACAAGGCGGTTGCTATGGGCCACAAGGCCGTTGCTATGGTACCCAAGGCCGTTGCTATGGTACCCAAGGCCGTTGCTATGGCACCCAAGGCGGTTGCTATGGGCCACAAGGCCGTTGCTATGGGCCACAAGGCCGTTGCTATGGGCCACAAGGCGGTTGCTATGCGCCACAAGGCGGTTGCTATGGCACCCAAGGCGGTTGCTATGGGCCACAAGGCCGTTGCTATGGGCCACAAGGCCGTAGCTATGGCATGGCACCCAAGGCCATTGCTATGGCACCCAAGGCCGTGGCTATGGCACCCAAGGCCGTGGCTATGGCACCCAAGGCCGTGGCTATGGCACCCAAGGCCGTGGCTATGGCATCCAAGGCCGTTGCTATGGGCCACAAGGCCGTTGCTATGGGCCACAAGGCCGTTGCTATGGCACCCAAGGCAGTTGCTATGGGCCCAAGGCTGTTGCTATGCTCCACAAGGCCGTTGCTATGCTCCACAAGGCCGTTGCTATGGGCCACAAGGCCGTTGCTATGACACCCAAGTCCGTTGCTATGGTACCCAAGGACGTTGCTATGGGCCACAAGGCCGTTGCTATGGGCCACAAGGCGGTTGCTATGGCACCCAAGCCGGTTGCTATGGCACCCAAGCCGGTTGCTATGGCACCCAAGGCGGTTGCTATGGCACCCAAGGCGGTTGCTATGGCACCCAAAGCGGTTGCTATGGCACCCAAAGCGGTTGCTATGGCACCCAAAGCGGTTGCTATGGGCCACAAGGCCGTTGCTATGGGCCACAAGGCGGTTGCTATGGCACCCAAGGCGGTTGCTATGGCACCCAAGCCGGTTGCTATGGCACCCAAGCCGGTTGCTATGGCACCCAAGCCGGTTGCTATGGCACCCAAGGCGGTTGCTATGGCACCCAAGGCGGTTGCTATGGCACCCAAGGCGGTTGCTATGGTCCACAAGGTGGTTGCTATGGGCCACAAGGCGGTTGCTATGGGCCACAAGGCCGTTGCTATGGTACCCAAGGCCGTTGCTATGGTACCCAAGGCCGTTGCTATGGCACCCAAGGCCGTTGCTATGGCACCTAAGGCCGTTGCTATGGGCCACAAGGCCGTTGCTATGGTTCACAAGGCCGTTGCTATGGGTCACAAGGCCGTTGCTATGGGCCCCAAGGCCGTTGCTGTGGCACCCAAGGCCGTTGCTGTGGTACCCAAGGCCGTTGCTATGGGACCCAAGGCCGTTGCTATGGCACCCAAGGCCGTTGCTATGGGCCACAAGGCCGTTGCTATGGGCCACAAGGCCGTTGCTATGGTACTCAAGGCCGTTGCTATGGGCCCCAAGGCCGTTGCTATGGCACCTAAGGCCGTTGCTATGGGTCACAAGGCCGTTGCTATGGGCCCCAAGGCCGTTGCTATGGGCCCCAAGGCCGTTGCTGTGGGCCCCAAGGCCGTTGCTGTGGGCCCCAAGGCCGTTGCTGTGGGCCCCAAGGCCGTTGCTGTGGCACCCAAGGCCGTTGCTATGGGCCCCAAGGCCGTTGCTATGGGCCCCAAGGCCGTTGCTATGGGCCACAAGGCGGTTGCTATTGGCCACAAGGCGGTTGCTATGGGCCACAAGGCGGTTGCTATGGGCCACAAGGCGGTTGCTATGGGCCACAAGGCGGTTGCTATATCTCGAAAACTGCGGGACAAGAAGCGCGTCAAAAATCTGGCGGAAGAAGAAGAAGAATATATGAAAAACGAATAACAGTATTGTGCATTGCTTTGCAATGGGCAACATAATTACACTACTTTAAATTACTCAATGAATTACAATTAGAACATTACATTATAACATGAATTACAATTACAATACATATATTTATATATTAAATATATATATATATCCATATATTTCAATTACACTATATTTCAATTACATAACATGAACTAAAATTACACTACTTTCCGACCTTACCGACGGACCCTACCGACCGACTGACCTTACCGACCAACCTTACCTACCGACCGACCAACCAGCCTTACCAATCGACTGACCTTACCGACCGACCGACCGACCTTACCAACCAACCGACCTTACCTACCGACCTTACCGACCAACTGACTGACCTTACTGACCGACCGACCCTACCGACCTTACCGACCGACCGGTCGGTCGGATATACTACATTCCCAAAAATGTCTGTGTTGTCTGTAGAAGATGTTTCACTTATTTACACTAAAAACATCAATAAACACAGACTTTAAACAGAGAAGCACAAACTTTACACAGTACAGTGTATCACACTGTACACACACACACACACACACACACACACACACACACACACACACACACAGAGAGCTATTCTCCTCCATCTGAGCATGTGGCATTTAAACTATACTGTAGATAAAGTTTCCTACACACAGTGACCTTTAAGTGTGAAAGTCAGGAGTGTGACCGGGTCAGATGACACACAGCAGGGTCACACCTGGACTCACTCAAAGACCCACGTCTCACAATATGACCCAACATCATTCATTAATCATAGATCTCTGCTTTTTCTTTAGTATATCTTAGGTTTGGTCAGTAGTTCTGTATTATGGTGACCAGAATTCTGAAATGAAAATCGGGGACATTTTAGATTTTAGGGTTAATATATCATTCAAACGTCCAAAGTGTTTACCAATGATTTATCAGTGTCCTGTATTCTGACCAGAGTAACTGTAGTAAACTGTAGTAACAGTAAAACTGAGGACTACATCAGACTGTATGTGAGCGAGTGAAGCTCTGGTCAACTATAACACAGTCACGGTACAGCTCACGGCAGCCATGGTAGGACTTTATGTTTATACAAATCAGCCCTAAATGTCACCTGGTAGTCTGATTAAGACCATGTAACCCCACCCCTCCATTAAGCTCTGGGTTACCTCACTTCTTGAAGACATTTGTGATGATATGTGGACTTGATGTTGGAGTTTTACACAGCAGTGTTCTCTAAAAACTAGATGAGCATGTAGTAGAAGTGGTTAGTAGATGGTTAGCGCCCTCTGTCGGCCAAAACAAGCACATCTTTGCTCCGTTTTGTTCTTTAGGTCCTGGTTCCCAAACATACCAACAGCAAGAGCTCTAAAAAATGTACATTAAAAATCACATTATTAGGCACCAGATCTGTGCATCCGTGAATGTGTGTGTGTGTGTGTGTGTGTGTGTTGGCTGCTTTAGAGTACCGAGTTGGAGAAAGACCCTATATGAATGAAAAACATGTTTGACAGGTTCAAAACTGCACCATCATCTGCTCTGCAATCCAACACTTTTCTTAATTGTGATATTAGGTCCATAATGTGGTCCTATGATTGGCCAATCAGCCTCCACTTGACATACAGCTGCTTAGATTCATTAGTTGAGCTTTAGGAGGAGTGGTACTGAGATTATACAGACAGCAGGGCTCAGTGAGACGGTTGTTCTGCTAGGAGCTCCACAGCAACAAGGCTGAAGTATTTTTAGAGCTGAACTCAGCACACAAGCGGCCGGTAAGGGCACAGGCCAGTTTACAGGGCATCATTTAGGCAGACTGACGTTTCAGTCCAATCTATAGAGCCCTTAAACACATCTCCTGAATGTCTTATACATAAAACCTTACAGACATAATTTAATCATGTAATTAAAATGAACTCATTCAACTGTTCTGCTTCCTGTCATTACTCAGCAGCTCCTCACTGAGCACAGACACATCTCACAGCTCAAATAAACAAACATTACTGACCTCCACAGTGTTAACAAAACCAACAGTCCCAGAAAACCCATCAAAGTTCAATTCACTCTGCTTTAACAAACATTTACCCACTTCAGCTGATGAATATTCATATTTTCTGGTCATGTGACTGTGAGAATGAGCTCATCAGGTTAAATCTGGCTAAGCGTGATTAGGTGATTATGTACTAAATGTGACAGCAGGAGTCAGGAGGTGACTGATACGCTGTAAATGTGATGTAAGAGGAGACAGTTTCTGAACTATGAAGAAACAGGAAATTCAGCTCCTGTCACCAGTTCACACAACCAGCAGATAAACACACACACCTGATTAATTAACATCAGTGTTAAAACCACTTATCTTTCAGGTGTGACTGACAGACAGGAAGATGGACAGATGGACAGAGAGATGGAGCGACGGATTCCATTCAGATGCTTATGTAGAAGCTGTAAGGGCGACTCGTTTAGGACTTCATACACATCTGATCTGTGGCTTTACGCACCTGTATGGTTGTAGACCACATCAGTTATGCACAGCATATCCCACTCCTTCTTCATCTTCTCCACCAGGCTGCCCACGTGGGTCCAGGTGTAGCTCTGCCCCGGAGGAGAGAAGTCCGGGTTGAGCTCCAGCTGGTCAGCCAGAGAGTAACAGGAGCGAGACTCACCCAGAGTCTGCAGGGGGGTCAGGTGGATCATATTATAACCTGCAAACAGGAAAAATCATCTGATTCTTTATTCCAGAAGAACGTGCAGTGCAAGAATGCGTCACCTCTCCCGTTCAGACGTAATTATTCATGTCAACTGTTATTCGTTTTCAGGTTCAATCTCTTTAAGTTGTTCAGAAAACATACACGGCCCTTTAACTCATCGTGGCTGTGATGTCACATATGTCTACCAATCAGTTTTAGCCCCGCCCACTCAGTGTGAACCGTTGTTCCTGCAGAGTTACAGAACTGGATGATGTGGGGAAATGATTAAATGCTGTGCCGCTCCTGAGTGTAAGGAAGCAAACGGATTCTGAGCAATGATGCACAATGATAAGCCAACCAGAACAGACCTCATTTGCATATGTCTGACATAAAGAAACAGTATCCAAGACGGTTTAATTGTAAGGACTAAAGAAAAATGTAAATGTGATGTAAAAGTGAGTGAAAAGCTTGAATACTCGGGCTGATTCTCGTTTGGGGGCGGGGCTTATTATCAATGTTTACATAAATCCACATAAACACTAAACGTGAAAAATACAATAAAAAGTGCAGAGAAATGGTGCTTTCAGTGCACAGATTTAGTCAGTCCAGTCTATTGATTAGTCCCCTGGCAGCTCCAGTTTCAAACAAACCAGAGAGATAAGCAGAGGTGAAAGTCTGTAGAGCTAAATTACCCAGCATGCACAGCGACAACAGTCTGCAATGATATCTACATTCTTGCAGCATTGAGACAATGTCCCTACAGTCACCAGGACTTCATGACTATTACTCAGAATAACTCTGGCTCACCTGCTTCTCTGTACACTTTGAACACTGTGGTATTTCATCAGTCTGTGTTAATACTGATGGTCTTTACCCGTCTCTTTGGCCACCCTGAGTCGGTCCAGCCATTCATCCAGGGGGCCCAGGCATTTCGCCAGGTACGTCTGGATGCTGATGCAGTCTAAAGGCAAGACGTGGTTATCTGCTCCCACACGCAGCACCGGGTCCACCACTATGTATCCTCCTCCACTTCTCTCCTCCTCTCTGTGAGAAAACAGCAGAAAAAGCACTTTACTGCTTTTAGGATGCAGACAAACGAGTCACATCGCCCCCTATGGTTCCTGTAAGGTAATGCAATCTGTCACAAAAACAACATGTATCATAATCTACTTCTTATGCCCCTTCTGTGTTACCCTGGACACTTTAAAATGACTTGTGACTCACCCCTGTCCAAAGTAATACTGATAAGAGCCAGCCATCCGCAGGCTGAGGGAGCAGAATTTGTCAGAATCATCCTCTCTGCCGGCGGGGTTGATCCACTGGAGGATGCGGAAACGGTGGCGATCGAACCTCTCTCCTTCGGCTGCGTAGTTCGTATGAACTTGGATGTGTTTCCCCTGGAGAGTGGGACCCAGCCGGAACTGCAGCTCAAAGCCTGGAGACAACGTCCAACATCACCAAAAGAGAAACAACGTGACTGTGAACTGGCTCAGCTCATATTAACACAGGATTATAACACCGCTCAGACGTTTGGGCTCAACCAGAACTTTCCATGACAATGTGCAGACTCTGATACAACCTACTAATGCAGCTGCTCCAGATACTCTCTGTGGGTAAACATCCTCAATAAACACTATTAATCACTAGAATAGGAGATATTAGTCCATAAACAACCTCAATAAACACTATTAATCACTAGAATAGGAGA
>BRDA01004523.1:31068-41701 GCA_036984385.1 Crenuchus spilurus
AGATATTAGTCCATAAACAACCTCAATAAACACTATTAATCACTAGAATAGGAGATATTAGTCCATAAACAGCCTCAATAAACACTATTAATCATACATTTTAAATCTGAAGCTCTTGTTATTTTTAGGTTCAGGAGGATATGTAGCTCAGTTCTACTCCCGAAGATCAACATGAATCTGTCCTGAACAAACATGGTCCTATATAAGTTCTGCAGCTGTCTCACCAAACAGTATTTGGCTGCTGTTACATAAGAACAGCTACTGCTTGGCCTGCAATACAAACACAGAGCAGATAAAAGTCTTTACTACAGTCTCTGATTCTTAGCTTCTCAGATACTGTATCAACAAACTACACATTTCATACCACTTACCTAATAAAGTTCTCATGAAGAACTGGCCCGTGTGAGAACCGGGTCATGTCATGTTATGTCATGATAATATATAGTGATTTGTTGTGATTTTAGAAAAACTGCCCTTACACTACTACCTACTTCAGTTACAGTGGAAGAGTCTAATGGCTGAAGATAGAATACAACACTGACATCTAGTGGTCAGGAGTTTAACTACAACTGAAAATCAGCCACCAAGCTGTGTTTTATACAAACAAAATCCTACAAAAGACCTACAGGTGACAGGTCCTGTAATCAGGCAGTGATACCATTCAGAAAGCAACACTGTAACATCACACAATCTACCTTGTTCCAAACGGAAGAGGGTCCTTTCTAGGTTCTCCAAGTCATTGAGGACCAGCACCCGAATCTGTTTACTCGGTGACATGATCCGTCTTTATGTCTTACTGTGGAGGAAACGGTGTGATTCAGTCAGACCCCCCACACTGCAAGACAAGAGAATACACATAAGTGATCTGTCTCTGAAATGTCACATGTGCATGATTACGCACACCATCTTTGTCACCAACAACAAAAAACATCACATTGCACAGGGTTGCCAAGTTCAGGATTTTTACGCCAAATGGGGATGGTCTGAAAATGCAATCAAAGGTAAAATTCAGAATGCAGCATCTTTCATTTACATAGACAGAAAATTAACAACAACAAAAGATTAGAATAAGTATTCTTAAAGCTTCCTCAAATGTCTGTGATTTTTTTAAGGGATCTGACAACCCTGTATTACTGAGATGTAATTCGGATGTGTTAGTAGCTGATGGTGTTGAGGTCAGGAGGACAGTAAACAGCTGGTGGACTGAACATGATCAGCTGGAGAAGGTGAATAAAAGCAGCCGGCTGATGTTTTAGCAGCTCTGTGTGTAAACAGAAGTGAAGTCAGAACCGGTTTAAAGTTCATGTGTACAGACACAAAGACATCAGATCTCATCTGACCTCACAGTCATGTCACATGACCACAAATCAAATAAGTATCTGCTGTAGGGCCACAAGTAAAAGTGACTCAAGTCTGATTTGAAAATGTCAGATTTGACATGTTCACACAGTTCTGAAAAAATCAGATCTGTTCACATTTAGGCAAAAAATCTGCTTTGAGCCGCTTCAGCCTGGTAATGTGAACATAAACTGTCCAGCTCAACCCAAAGGTACCGCTCTATATAGGAGATCAGTTCTATTAATCGATGTTTATCTACGGAGAAATAAGCTGTAATTGAACACTTTAAAGTAGCTCATTTCACAAATTAACTGTCGATCAGCCATAACATTAAAACCAGCATTGATCATCTTCTTACAGTGGCTTCTGTCATTGATGCTGACAAAAGCCAAACTGTGTTGGTTAGACGACTGGGTCAGAACATCTCAGCAGATCTTGTTCCTGGCATACTGGCTATGATAGCATCACAGCACTAAGTCTGGACAGAACCCATGACAGAAGTACTGAAAAATGCGCTCATAAGCATCATTACGTTGCTAATCTGCAGCAGAGACTGACCAGGAAGCACTATGGCAAGAGGACAGGTGCAGGCTGGGAGACATTCTGGATAATGTTCTGCTGGGAATCTGTGGATCCTGTGTAATGAAGGCTCTGACCTGACTTTCAAATTCTCCCAATTTTTCCAGTGATGTGCTGAACCGCTCCACCTCCCAACCTACAGGAACTGGATCTGCTGATGTCCTGGTATCAGATAACACTGGGCACCTTCAGAGGTCTGACTTAATGGGCATGAACTGGCATCAGGTGGTTTAAACGTTGGCTGATGTGTGTATGTGTGTGCAGTCAGGGTCAGATTGACAGGCATATATACAAAGTTATAGCAAAACATTATGACCACCTGCAGTAGGTCATCTGTTGCTGTAGTTTGTGTTGGTCCTGTGTGGTGACCCTGATGGCTGGTTGGTGCACTATTATCACTCCAACAGTGACACTGAGCAGCAGGTCTGCTTGTGACTTGTCCACTCTAACACACCACCACCACATCACTGTCAGTGCATTGCATAGCTGGTGGTTTTAATGTTGTGGCTGTTGTGTGGTGGTATGTTTTGACAGTGTGTCAGCTGGAACGATGTGAAGTGAAATGAACACACAGGCTTATGAGACAAAATGAGACTCATGCTGAGTGTAGTGGAGGTCAGGACAAATACAGTGTTGCTTTTCAAAGCTTCAGGTCTGCTCGACGCTGCACAGCTACAGCGATAAAAAGCAGACAAGACAGAGAATAAAACACATTTTTAACACCACACAGCTGTCAACATCAACCGATAACAACACCCGGAAGCCACTTCTGCATGAACACGTGTCGAATTAAGTGTAAAAATAGCGAAAAACCCACCTCAGCAGCTTGTTTTTCCTGCTCTTTGACCAGGACGTCCTTCTCGCTGCAGCTGAAGGGGGCGTGGTCTATACACAGCGAGGCCCCGCCTTCTGCTACCGTATAGTGTCTAATAGAAGCGACGCGGCAGAGTTTACATACGAGCTTACAGTCACACATACGGAACCAGGTCTGTCAGGAGTGTCTCTGGACCCAGCTCGGTTGTCTGGTGGAGGCGGAGTTATTACTGTGCTCCCTAAATTATTTAAATTATTTAAATTAATAAATATTCACCGTCATCAGTTTATTAGTGTCTGACGTCAGAGACACATTCTTAGACACGATTTCATTAGAGCATTTATTCAGACATGAGGACACATTCACAGCCAAGAGTGACAGCACACACACACACACACACACACACACACAGAGTATGCAGACTCGTGCTTGCATGCACATGCATGGCTGACGTCCGCTCATTACCAAATAGACAGACAGACAGACAGAAACACACACACACACACACACACACACACACACACACACACACACACACACACACACACACACACACACACACATATATATATATATATAGATAGAGAGAGAGAGAGAGAGAGAGAGAGAGAGAGAGAGAGAGAGAGAGAGAGAGAGATATTACATAGATTACAGTAGATGTAACAGAAGTATATTGTAATACACATGTTGTAAACTGTCCATATGTAGTTTATCTCTTTTCATATTGCTGTAGATATAAAATAAGCGTTTTGATTTTAAATCTGTTGTTATTATCACTATCAGTCACTGGGGATATTTATTTATGTATATAAAGTCACTGGTTCTTTAAAAAGTCCCTGTTTCTCTTTGTCTCCATCGTGTGGGTAGACTGGGTACAGCAGAGATAAATTAAAACCCTCCTCCCTGTGCATGCCATCACTCTTATAAAAGCTCTACCTGTGCAGAAGAGTTGAGGAGACAGGGAGTCAGCCATCCAGGTGAGTAGAACATCATACACACCTGCAGCTCTTTAGCTTTAAGATCATTATTTAAAACCTTAAACAGTTGCCATTGAGTATGTGCTTGTATAAACAATATTATTAAAATAAACACAAACATAAATACAACAAAAACTAACATTTATTTGTTGTTTTGCAAAAAACAGATGTTGTGAGCTACCTACACAAAGTCCCTTCAGTGCTGCACAGCCTGAAATAAATAATGTCTCAGACTAAAAATCTGCTCACACTACAGTTTGGTCTCCGATTTACCAAAAAATAAATAAGCTACAAAAATACTACAATGCAATTAGGTTTAATGCCTCTATGTGATGCACAATAATTTCTCAGACTTTTCATTGTTTTATTCTGGCTTTATTATAGTAACTTCAGTGCTTTGTTCACTATATTTTACCCAAACAGGACATACACAACATTTCTGGAGAAGACCAGTCATGCTCCGGATCACTTTGCTGTTTTTTGGGGCTTTGACATCAGTCGCTGGTTACACAAATGGTAAAGTGGAAAAGTCATGTGACAGCATGGTACCAAAACATGGGGGTCAACCCAACACGACCACCAGCCCGTACACACTGAGTGTGGACAGGAGTACGTTCTCACCTGGAGATCACATCAAAGGTGGGTTCATTATCACTCAGTGTTCATTATCCTGAATAAAGTTACTGTTTTGTCAGAATGTACATCTGACCTGACTTGCATCACCTCAGCAACCATGTCAGAGACATTAGCAACCACCTGACAACACCTCAGCAACCATGTCACAGACTATAGCAACAACCTAGCAACACCTCAGCTACCATGTCAGAGACTATAGCAACCACCTAGCAACACCTCAGCTACCATGTCAGACACTATAGCAACCACCTAGCAACACCTCAGCTACCATGTCAGAGACTAAAGCAACCACCTGACAACACCTCAGCAACCATGTCAGAGACTATAGCAACCACCTGACAACACCTCAGCAACCATGTCAGAGACATTAGCAACCACCTGACAACACCTCAGCAACCATGTCACAGACTATAGCAACCACCTAGCAACACTTCACCAACCATGTCAGAGACTATAGCAACCATCTGTCAACACCTCACCAACCATGTCAGAGACATTAGCAACCACCTGACAACACCTCAGCAACCATGTCAGAGACTATAGCAACCACCTAGCAACACCTCAGCTACCATGTCAGAGACTAAAGCAACCACCTGACAACACCTCAGCAACCATGTCAGAGACATTAGCAACCACCTGGCAACACCTCAGCAACCATGTCAGAAACATTAGCAACCACCTGGCAACACCTCAACAACCATGTCAGAGACTTTAGCAACCACTTGGCAACACCTCAGCAACCATGTCAGAGACTAAAGCAACCACCTGACAACACCTCAGCAACCATGTCAGAGACTATAGCAACCACCAAGCAACACCTCAGCAGCCATGTCAGAGACTAAAGCAACCACCTGGCAACACCTCAGCAACCATGTCAGAGACTATAGCAACCACCTGACAACACCTCAGCAACCATGTCAGAGACTATAGCAACCACTTGACAACACCTCAGCAACCATGTCAGAGACTATAGCAACCACCTGGCAACACCTCAGCAACCATGTCAGAGACTATAGCAACCACTTGACAACACTTCACCAACCATGTCAGAGACTATAGCAACCACCTGGCAACACCTCAGCAACCATGTCAGAGACTAAAGCAACCACCTGGCAACACCTCAGCAACCATGTCAGAGACTATAGCAACCACTTGACAACACTTTACCAACCATGTCAGAGACTATAGCAACCACTTGACAACACTTTACCAACCATGTCAGAGACTATAGCAACCACTTGACAACACTTCACCAACCATGTCAGAGACTATGGCAACCACCTGGCATAACCTCAGCAACCATGTCAGAGACTATGGCAACCACCTGGCATAACCTCAGCAACCATGTCAGAGACTAAAGCAACCACCTGGCAACACCTCAGCAACCATGTCAGAGACTATAGCAACCACTTGACAACACTTCACCAACCATGTCAGAGACTATAGCAACCACCTGGCAACACCTCAGCAACCATGTCAGAGACTAAAGCAACCACCTGGCAACACCTCAGCAACCATGTCAGAGACTATAGCAACCACTTGACAACACTTTACCAACCATGTCAGAGACTATAGCAACCACCTGACAACACCTCATCGGGTATCAACACCTTAGCAAACACGTCAATGGTAACTGTCTATGAACACCTGGGCAACCACTTGAGAGATCATACCATCCACCTAGGTACACCTTACCAGCTACTTCAGATACTAAGGCAGATAGGATGATAGGCTACACCTTAATAATCAGCTGGAAGATCATAGCAATCAAGTAGCAACCTCTAAGCCACCACTTCAGAGACCAGAGCAACAACCCTCCATAAAACAATGACTGAAAATCTGCCTTTCAAAGTCTCTGCTGTTATTAAATACGAAAAAATGACACTAATGACAAGTGAGTCCAAACGTTTAAATGAACATGTGCTTCATATTCCTGCACTACAATGTTTTCAGTCACTCTGTCTGGACGTCAGCACTTCGAGGGTTTTCTGATCGAGGCCAGAGATGCGGCTGACCCTGAGGGCCCTGCTATCGGCTCCTTCACTCTCACCAACCCTGAGATCAGTCAGCTTTTAACATGCCACAGTGTCCAGGTAAAGCCATGTCTGTTTCTGATGAAGTGGGCAGTGGGAGCAGGAATGTGCAGAATGAAGTGTGGGATTATGTATAAATTGTATATATTTAATCTGTTTTTGTGTGAAAGGCTTCTGCTGTCAGTCACACCAGTAATGCTAAGCAGACTGAGGTTGTTGTGATGTGGATCACTCCGAGTGATGTTCCTCTAACCGTTTGTTTTCTGTGAGAGTAACATTACACCACACTGAAGTGCAGATATATGTGCAGTTGTAGATTATTCTCATTATTTGTTTATATATTTTGTTTCATGTGACATCAGGGCAACCGCGCTGGCTCACTACAACAATTTCTGGGTAAAGATCCCCAGTCCAGTGATTACTCAGAGTGGAGTGACTCCACATCCAACCCAACCCATCACCTCCACCAGGTCCACTACCGAGACCACAGCTGTGCTGCGACAACCAGTGAGTCAACACAATAAGACAACAGTACTGACTCCATTCAGTGAGTCTATACAACACTAAAGAATAGTGTAAACAATAGCACTGACTAAACCCAGGTCCATTCAGTGAGACTATATGATACTAAACAGTACCAAATGAAACTCGGTCCAATCAGCAAGTCTATACTACACTGTAACATGACTGAATCACTCTAAATCTATGAGTCTGTATCTCATATAACGTATCCAATAAATGTTAAACAGTACAGAACCGCAGGTCCAGTCAGTCTGTGTGTATTTCAAATACTACTCAATCAGTCAAGCAGAGCCCAGCTCAGTGAATGTATTTCTGTCATATACAGAACACTGACTCAGAGCAGGTTCGTGGATTCTTACCTTTATTTTTTTCTCTCTTAGTTTGCTTTGGACGGCTGTGGTCTGTGGAAATCTTGTCTGCTGGACCCAGCCCACTGTGACCCGGCCACAGACACAAACTGTTTCTTCCTGTCCTACAGCACCGAGGGTCAGACTGTCCAGTTTGAGCTCAGTGGACCTGCACAGGGATATGTTTCCTTCTCTCTGTCTGAGGATAAATGGATGGTGAGTTTGTCTTTATGCTGCAGTAAACTTACAGTATAATGACATCACTGCACTCTTATAAGCATCTTATTTACAGTTTTCCACTTAACCCAGATGAGGAGAAAACATGACTTCTTTAGTTTACAAGTGGAGCTGAGAGGCTAACATTGTTAACAAACACTAGAACTCAATAGTCACCCAAATTGCCCAAAGATACATAAAAACTGCAGCCTGCATCCAGATCTTACTTAAGAGCTAACAGACTAGTCAATGTGATCAACCCCCTGCAGTCTGAGGGTGTTTCAGACACCCTGATGTAGTCTAACATGCCCTGATGATTTTACAAATTACACACATCTAACAGTATTTATCCCCAAAGTGTTACACAGGCTTTAGTTCATCACAAACTCAGCAACAACAGAGTCAGAACAGTAAGAGTGTCATAAATCTATATTCTGATTAAATCTGCTCTAAACTTAGACTTTACAAAAACCTGTTCTCAGATGTGCTGATATATTGTGAAAAAACACTCTAAACATTTCTAGCCAAGACTTTTGAGCTCAGAACTGAATAAACAGAGGTGTTGGCTACACACTGCTCATTACAGTTTTTAGACATTGTATGTGCTTTTATTTCTAAAGCTTAACTAATGTGAGGCGACACTCTGTTTTCACTCATTCAGTGATTCTGAGATTGAATATTCATGAGATAGGTGTGAACACAAAGGTCAGATGTCTTTGTTCATGTGAGAGCTCTTTGTTTATAGAGACAAAATGGTCATCTTTTTCACACATTCTTGGGCTCCAATTAATATCCGGAATTATTATTATTATTATTATTATTATTATAAATATTATATCCATATGTTATCATATGAATGGCAGATTGCATCAGTGGGCGGAAAAAAAGTGCCGCACTCTGACTCGTGCTGAAAAATCTGCCTCTACTTATTTATGCTCCTTTCATAAATATAAATATAAATATATGTATAAAATTTATTTATTTTTTATTTTTTGAAAAATAGACCATTTAAAGTTTCCGGGGTATGTTTAGTTTTGTTTCTAGAAAAAATCTTGCAGAGTTATATAAGTGTTTTTGCAGAATTTCAGTTTTGTCCCCACCGGCAGAACTGCAGACTCCAGACATCCATCCATCCATCCTTCCGTCCATCCATCCATCTATACTGTATTTTGGATTTAAACACGTCTGATTTATTTGACTGTACATCTGTAACCAGGTGCTTTAATGTCTTGAAAAGTTATTCCAAACTTGTCTGGTATATGTTTCTGATTCAGGGTAATGATGATATTTATATGTGCATCAACAACGGAGGACGAGTCAGTGTGGAAGCCGGGTATGCAACAGGCCGGACTTACCCAGAAATTACTGATAAGGTGAGAGTCCCATATAATACAGTATATACAACATTTAGCTCTAAAACAAGTTGGGACAGGGACATGTGTACCATTGTGCAGCATCTCCTCTTCTTTTAGCATCAGTCTGTAAACATCTGAGCAGTGAGGAGAGCGGCCGCTGGAGTTCTGGGAGAGGAATGTTGTCTCAGTCTTGTCTGATTTAGCTGCTCAGAGTCTTTGATTTAATATCATGATGCTCCAAATGTGGTCTGGACAGCAGTTCAGCACCGTGACTCTTCTTCTGTGAAGTGATGCTTTTGTGATGATGCAGAATGGGAGTAGACGTTGCTCTAAAATCTCTGAATACAGTCCAGCACTGATAGAGACTGTGCAGATGTGTAAACTGCCCACACCATAGACACTAATGCCACTTGGTGCAAATTGGTGAACCTCTGCACATCTTTTTACTTTAGAGTGTTTTTATTAGCACTACTTACAGCCCCTGTCCCAACATTTTTTAGATGTCTTGCTGTCATCAAATTCTAAATGAATATGTTTTCATGAAATGGTAAAATGCCTCTGAACATCTGTAATATGTTCGACGTTCTATTGTGAATATGAGTTTGTGAAATTTGCAAATCATTATATTCTGTTTTTATTTACATTTATTTACATTTTACACAGCATCCCAACGTTTTTGTAATGTTCTATTCTACCAGAAATGAATGACCTGGTTCTTTTCAGGCTGTGCTGTCTGATATAAGCTGGAGCGTGGCTGATGGAGTGATTCAGTGCAGGTTTCGCAGAGCCATCAGCTCCCCTCAGGATCCACAGCGATTCAGCCTCAACTACAGTTACTATCTGTTCATCGCACACGGCACAGCTCAGTACGGTGAGGGCTCAACACTTATTATTACAGGAAGCCATTAAATCTTTAATCAACACATTCCTAGTCTAAGTGCTGTATCAACAGGCTCTTCTCAAGTTCTGTTTAATTGCTGGTCCATTCCGGCCGACCTGAACGTGGACTTTTTATGACATCCAGTGATTGCACTCCTGCACTTCCTAAATGACTGTGGAGATCCGGAGAGTCGAGTCATATCAGCACATGCCGATGTTGTAAAATGTTTAACAGTGATCGGGTCAACAAGTGCACAGCCTGAGATTGTGTTCATAGACTTAAAGTGACACGTTTACCACATTACACCTCATTTAAAAGTACATTAATCTAAGACATGTCTGAAGCCTCTTTAGGTTCACACTGCAGCTCTGTGTTATACTAACTGCAAGTCTAAATCATCACTCTTATGGTAAACTGTATTCATTTTTCATAAAAAAAGGCTGCTGATGTGTGCCAGTCGATGGGCATAGGGATGGTAAAATTCACTGTACTGGCATACCTGTGTAATGCCCTGCGCCTAGTGAGGGGGTAGGGCACTAACTGTGACCCTGATCATTTGATAAGTTGATAAGATAATGTAAGTAAGTAAGTAAGTAAATTTTATTTGTATAGCACTTTTTTGAGCCATCGCTCCAAAGTACTTCACAACTTAAAACTAAAAAATAAAATACAGATTAATAAAGTAAAAATAGAAAATTTTACATAAAATACATAACATAAAAACATAAAAAAAATTAAAATATAGAAGTAAAATAAACTAAGTAAAGCCCCCCACACACATTACTAATACTGATTGTTTAAAAAAGCCTGAGAGTAAAAATGAGTTTTCAAAAGCTTTTTAAAATGATGACGTGGAATCTGCAAACCTGATGTTGCTTGGAAGACTGTTCCAGAGTTTAGGTGCATACACAGCAAATGCACAGTCCCCCTTTCGCT
>BRDA01004524.1:7873-25102 GCA_036984385.1 Crenuchus spilurus
GTAATAGTCGCGACACAGAAAACCGCGGTGGACGACAGTCACGTAACTTTCGCGTCAGAACAAAACATTCTTACAACAGTTATATAAATGTAAAAATGTAAATGTCATAGGAGACTGTAAATGTAAAAATGTAAATATATTGACAACATTCTTACAAAACAAGACTGCGCTTTCAATGCACTGACAGCAGGTGGCGCCAAAAGACCCAGCGCTGATAATGTATTATTGTTTTTGTCTGGGTTTTCATAGATGTACTGAATTAATGGAAAGTTAAATATCTTTACAGATTTAATTATATGCTGATATCTTTATATTTCGTCTGGGAATTGGGAAAAAAATAACGTAGAGAATCACTGAAATTATGACACGGGGAAGCAGCGTGTCTAAACGCCACATGGAGTGAACACGCTGCTGTTTCTGTGAGGCCGGTCTCAGCCAATGGGAGGCCCGGGTGGGCGTGTCCTCGTCTTTGCTGCCGCTCGCGCGGACAGAAGTTAAAAGTGAGTGCGCGAGCCGCCGCCGCGGCTGTCAGAGAATGCGGCGGTGCCACGCGCGCGTGTGTTTCTCCAGCCTCTTCACGAGAGGGACTTTATGAGAGGAATATTTGCGTTTGTTCAGCGTGCGGTGTTGTTTCGGTAACGCAGACAGCAGCCGGAGGAGCTATGGAGCTCCTAACGTGTTTTATTCTTCTGTCTTCACTGACGGCTGCTGGCACACAGAGAGCCGGGCTGTCGTACGCGTACAAACCAGAGCTGTCCGAGGACGCGATACTTGTAGCCAACAACGGGATACGTGTGCCTTTTGGGAGGTCCGTCTATATAGACCCCATTAACGATTTGGTGACCGAAGTTCACCCGGGAGACAGGTGCAGCGTGACCGTGCTGGACAACGACCCTCTGTCCCAAAGACCAGGGCGTCTTTCTCCCAAAAAGTTCCCGTGTGAATTCGGTCCTAATGATGTGAAATACTCGCATTTCGGCTCCAGAAGCCCAACGGAGGACAGAGTGAGGCTTCAGCTCAGGTATGACACCCAGACCGAGACTATTATTATCCCCTTCATGTTGGAAGTAGAGGTGCTTTTCACACAATTGGAGATTGTTACTAAAAATATGCCGCTTACCCTGGAGAAGCTACACGGTACTAGTCATCTAATAGACAGAACAATACTCCAGTTCACCTATGACAGAAACTCTGAGCACTGTGAGCTCACATCACTGGCTTCCACGACTACACTGCCTAGATATGGGGAAGTCAAAGATGAGGGTCAGTTAGAGAATATGATGGACTGTGATGCTTTTCTCAGAGCAGGTATTCACTACCAGCACACTTCTGCTCACAAATCCCCAGACAGAGACTACATTCCGATGCTCGTGGAGCTGCGGAACAAAGAAAATAACCTCCTGAAGCAAGAATACTTCCATGTCATGATACGCATCAAAGAAGGACTGAAAAACACTCCTCCTAAACCCAGTTTTGTAGCCATGATGATGATGGAGGTGGACCAGTTTGTTATGACTGCTTTGACCCCTGACATGTTAGCTGCCGAGGACACTGAATCAGATCCAGGGGATCTTATTTTCAATATCACCTCCCCCCTCTCTTTCGAGGAAGGTTATATTGTGAGTACCGATGACAGAAATTTGCCTATAACATCTTTTTATCAGCGAGACCTAAAAGATCTGAAGATAGCCTATAAACCACCATCTCTGGACTCAGACACAGAGAGGATATTTCAAATTGAGTTGGAGATTCTGGACATTGATGGTGGCATCTCGGAACCATTTGCTTTCATGATAGTGGTAAAGCCCATGAACACACTTGCTCCAGTGGTGACTAAAAACACAGGACAGCTCCTCTACGAGGGTCAGTCCAGGCCTCTGTTCACTCAGAACAATTTAGAAATCAGTGATGAAGACAACCTGGAGAGTGTGAGGATAACAGTTGTAAATGGCCTGCGTCATGGTGAGCTCACTGTTCTCGGCTCCAGCAGGAAGTATTTCACGCCAGCCGATCTTCAGGTTGGTATTGTTGTCTACCAGCATGATGGTAGTGACACGTATAGCGATAACATTATTTTCCGAATGACAGATGGCAAGAACGAAGTGGAGTTTTTGTTCCCTATTACAGTTGTACCCACAGACGATGAGTCCCCCATTGTTAATGCAAACACAGGACTGGTGGTGTTTAAAAATCAAATGATGCCCATTTCCCCACTAATGCTCAGCGCAGCAGACATTGACTCTGAAGATTCCACCATTAAGTTCACCATTGAGCCTCCGCTCTCCACTATTGGTGAAGTGCTGCTAAGGCAGTCTGAGGCTCCAGAAGATCCATCTTCATGGAAATTCAATACTGAAGATGGCATGTATGAGAAGGCTGTGATTGAGTGGATACAGAAAGACATTACAGATGGAAAGCTTTTCTACAGGCACAAAGGGCCCCACATCACAGAGACAGTGACTGATCAATTTGTCTTTAAAGCCCAGGATGACGCCGATCCTCCAAATCAATCAGATGAGAACACATTTGTTATTAGAATTCTCCCTATTGATGACGTTCCTCCTGTACTGTTTCCTGGCACCACTTTACAGATGACAGTGCATGAGTATCAGTTGACTCATTTCAGCAAGACTGTTCTTCGCTACACTGACTTGGATTCTGAAGACAGAGACATGAAATACACGATAACTAAGTCACCCACTGACACAGATGAAAATAATCCAGTCCAATTTGGATCAATAGTTTTAACAGAGCACCCTAATACTGAGGTGAGTGAATTCACTCAAGCACAAGTGAACCATCATAAGATTTCCTACAGCCCACCAGACATAGAACTGGGCATTACAGCTCATGTAGTGCAGTTCCACTTCACAGTCGAAGACACTGCTGGAAACAGTGTAGAAGGAATTTTCACCATCTTTCTGAAGCCTGTCAATAACAAACCCCCACAGATAACTAATACAGGATTTACAGTCTTTGAGCGGGGTACTCATATAATCACAAATGCTGAGCTTGACACCACTGATCTTGACACAGATAGTAAACAAATTTCCTTTACCTTGAGTCAGACTCCGCGGCACGGTCAGGTCCGGCTTAATTTTGCTGATTTAATCAGAGGCAATACTTTTAGCTTAGTGGATATCTCACACGGTAGAATTTCTTATGTTCACAATGGAGAAGAGTCAACCAGTGACTTATTTCAACTGGATGTCAGTGATGGTGTCCATGTTGTACCAGTTACAGTAAAAATAGTAGTGAAGCCCATTGATGATGAAATGCCAACTCTTAGTCTCCTGGCTGGCACTATTGGTTCTCACCTGGATGTTTTGGAAAATGGTGCTACAGAAATTACCACCAGTGTCATCCAAGGAAAGGATGAAGACACCGATGACCTTAGACTAACTTTCATTGTTGATGAAGTGCCTGTGTTTGGGGAGATCTTAGTAAATGGAATTCCTTCTAGTATGTTCACGCAAGCTGATATAATAAATGGCCTGGTGGTGTATGCTCACACCAGTGGAGAGATTGGCCTTTCCTCAAAGCAGGACTCCTTTAACCTGACCCTCACTGACATGTCTGATGAGTGGGTGGTAGGAGGAAATAGAGTCAGTGGAGTTAGTGTTTATGTCACCATTCTCCCAGTAGATAGTCAACCCCCAGTGGTAACAGTGGGTCCAACGTTTAGGGTCATGGAAGGAGACAAGAACACAATTGGAGGTCATCATATAATGGTTGAGGATAAAGATACTCTCATTGATGACATCTTGTGTACTATCATTGTGCAGCCAACATCAGGTTATGTGGAGAACATCTCTCCAGCACCAGGTTCTGAAAAGTCTAGGTCTGGCTCAGCTGTTAGTGCTTTCACTATTAGAGATGTCAATGATGGCCACATCCATTATGTCCAAAGCATTCATAAAGGAGTTGAGCCAGTAGAAGATAGGTTCACCTTTAGGTGCTCTGATGGTGTAAACTTCTCAGAGAGACAGTTCTTCTCAATTGCCATTATCCCCACCAACGATGAGAAGCCAGAGATTTTTATGAGAGAGTTTGTGGTGATGGAGGGCATGAATATCATTATTGACACCCCTATCTTGAATGGAGCTGATGCTGATATTCCTGCTGAAGACCTGACTTTCATCATTTCAAAACAACCGAAACATGGTTTCATCCTCAACCAGCTAACCACTGGCTCTATTGTGATTACCAACTTCACTCTTGAGCAGTTACAAGAAGCATCAAGTATTATTTATGAGCATGATGATTCTGAGACCACAGAAGACAAATTTGATGTCATTCTCACAGATGGGAAACATAATGTGGAAGGCGCTATCATGATCATGATTATTCCTGTGGATGATGAGACTCCACGATTAGCCATCAATGATGGTTTGGAAATTGAAATTGGGGAGACAAAAGAAATTAATAGTAAGGTCCTGAAGGCCACTGATTTGGACTCAGATGATGACACACTCACTTTTATAGTTCGTTATGGGCCAGCCCAGGGCTTTCTACAAAGAAAAACAGAACTCGGATCAATGGAGAACATAACAGTTGGTATGAACTTCACACAGATTGAAGTGACTCAGGGTCATATTCTTTATACTCACAATGGGCAGGAGGGCATTCGGGACCTTGTGAAGTTTGATGTAACAGATGGCATTAATCCCCTAATTGACCGATACTTTTACATCACTGTGAGCAGTATCGACATGATGTTTCCTGATGTTATTAGCAAAGGGGTGTCTCTGAAAGAAGGTGGCAAAGTCACACTTACCACTGACCTACTCAGTACTAGTGATCTCAATAGCCCAGATGAAAACCTTGTCTTCACAATCACTAGGGCTCCTGTGAGGGGGCATTTGGAAAGTACAGATACACCAGGAATGCCCATTGTGTCCTTCACTCAGCTTCAACTAGCTGGAAGTAAGATCTACTACATCCACACTTCTGATGATGAAATAAAAATGGACAGCTTTGAATTTGAGGTCACTGATGGCTATAACCCTGTGTTCCGCACTTTCCGAGTGTCAATCGTTGATGTCGACAACAAGAAGCCTGTCTTAACAGTACATGGGCTCCTGGTGACTGAAGGTCAGACCAAACTTATTACACCTTTTGAGTTGACTGCAGAAGATCAAGATACAGCAGAGCACCTTCTGAAGTTTACTGTTACGCAGCTGCCTATACATGGCAAACTGCTCTTCAACAACAGCCGGCCAGTTACAGCCTTCACAAAGCAGGATCTGAATGAAAACATGATCAGCTACAAGCATGATGGTACAGAATCAAATCAGGATAGCTTTTCTTTCACTGTAACTGATGGAACACATACAGATTTTTATGTCTTCCCTGATACAGTGTTTGAGACTCGTAAGCCTCAAACTATGAAAATCACAATTGTTTCTGTAGACAATGGTGTACCACAGATTGTGGTAAACAAAGGTGCTCCAACCTTGAAGGTTTTGTATTCTGGACATCTGGGCCATTCTATAACCAACAAGATGCTAAAAGCAGAAGACCGGGACAGCAATCCAGAAAGCCTGCTTTTTCAAATCTCCACACCACCAGAGCATGGCTACCTGATCAACCTCAAGGAGGGAAATGGTTCCATCAATACTTTTACTCAAGGTATAGTCACATTTACATCACGGCTCTTATATTGATATTTTTTAATAATATATTTATATTGTGAAATGAAGAAATGACTTGTGTGTATGGAGATGTTTAATATAATATTACAATAACCATATACTTCCAAGATACAAGGTACTCCAGCTTTATGAAATAGCACACATGTGTTTATTTAAAATACCCTTACAGTCTATTTACATTTTTGGTTTATATGTGAAGGTATATAAAGTTGTGTATAAGTCCATCCTACTGGACTAGTGTTCTCTACACAATCAGCCTAATGTTGGATGGAGAAGAGCTCTGACAACCAACAAAAGCTTTTTTTATTAATTATTCTTTCTCTAGACAATACTGAAAAATTAAGCAAAAGACAATTTTGAAACTGAAATCTGTTATTTAATTCACTTTAACCTTTATTTACCAGCATAAAAGGATGCTAAAAATTTCAGTATTTTTGATTTTTGACAAATATTTCTATTTGTTAAATGAATGCCTGCAGCATGCTTTTAAAAATTTAGAGAAAAGCAAATTAAGGCAAAAGAGGTTATTCAAGTAGCACTGTTCTGGAAGGTTCCACAGTTAGCAGTTTAACTGAAGATTGAGTATGAAAGAAGCATCCACCAAAGGCTTACCATGATTGGGTCATGGTTCACCACTTTGGGTCAAATTTCATGAGAGAATTGTCAGTCATTTCAAAGACAGTGATTCTCTGTGCAATATTGCAAATTATTTAAGTCTTTCACTAACTACAGTTCATAATATCATGAAACAATGAGTCTGGGGAAATCTTGGTGTTTAAAGGCCAAGGGCATAAACTGCTACTGAATGTGTCACCATCAAGTCCTCAGGTGGTATTGTTTGAGAAACCGTCCTGGTACTGTGATGGACATAGTCACATAAGCTCAGGAGTACTTAATACAATCATTGTCACTTAACACAGTCCACTGCCGCATCAGTAAATGTAACAGTATTATACTAAGAGGAAGACATATAAATTTTGTCTGAAACCATCCAGAATGGACTGAAAGAAACATCCTGTGGTCAGATGAGTTCACGTTTCAGCTTGTTTTTGGGAAAACAGATGTCAGATTCCTATCCAGAATATTCAGACTGTTATTAATGAAAGTGCAAATCTTGGGCACAGCAAGAATGGGTATATTATATTTAAAAATATATATACTGAGACCCAGGTACATGCCTCTGTCCCAACTTTTTTGTATGTCTTGCAAGCATCAATTTCTAAATTGTTCATATTTATCAAACAAAATCAAGTTTGTCATTGAAAACAATGAAAATAATTTATTTGCTCTTTAGTCTGTTAAGAAATGAAATATCAGTTTTTATTGCATTTTTAGAAAGTTTCCCAACTTTTCTGGAAATGGGGTTTATACTGTTGATCCCTAAAATGTCATAAAAAATATAGTCATAAATTGGTTTAAGAATCAAAATTCTTATGTTTATACTATTAGACATATTCAGTTGAAACATGGAAAGAGATTGAAATCTGTCATTGTGTAAATGAATTGAGTTGAACACTGGAATAAACATCTGTGTTCATTATTATGCTGTGGAAACTACTATTTTTCCTCTGCAGAGATAAAAGCACTGAATATGATATTTAAAACTATACAATAAAGCACTGATAGATGTACATTATATAATTATTTATCTTTGACTTATTAACATAACTTATCCACATGATTTAAAGAACATATGTGATCCTGACACATCTGAACAGCCTTTAAAGGTTAAGTGAATGCTTTAATAAATGGAACTTTAACCTTTGCTGAAATCCCACACTGATAGATGTGTCTGAGTTTTAGCCTCAAGCTTAAATACTTGATGGGGCAACTAGAGCGTTCACACATGTATGCTGTTAATAATTCATTAAGCACACTTTGCCTTAGAACATCTCTCCACTGGACGATTGCTTTGCTAGATACGGGCGAGTTATGCTTGTGCCTGGGGATTTTCTTTTTTCATTTTTATTTGCTTATTGGAATGAATTAGATTTTCCTTGTTTGCTTAGTTAGCAAGAGAAGGACGTGCTGAACATTGTGGTGATTCATTATAAAATGTTTTACAATTTGTTGATGTCTGTGGACAATTAACAAAACCTTTTTGAGGTTACTCTATATTATAACTTTACTTTCACTGTAAGGATTTTGATGTTAATATGAAGACATGCATTTGATGTAGATGTACTTTATCTAATTAAAGGTGGATTACCTTAATTGCTCATGCTAATCATATGAAAAGTATATTTCCCAATAAGCAACAAATAGAGATCTTTAAGATAAAACTGTAGTATTAACAATAAAGAAAGGATGTAAACACATGGAACTGGGTAGGATGCTTAGTAATAAACCTAACAATGCTGGCATATTAAAGCCTTTATTTTTTAATGATCTGCAATAAAATCTCAAATACATTTACATTAGTTAAGAATGTTTTTTGGTTCCCAACTACTATTAACTTACCATTTTGGACATATGACAATTTATTAATGACAACAAGATTAACAACAAGATTATTTCTTAACTAGTTAATACTTAAATGTTGGAACTTGCTGCTCTTTCTTGCCAAGGTACATGTAAAATTTTGACTTTGTTACTTTTTTGCCTGCCAAAACAATTATGAACACACATCTAACATTCAAGATTGTCTCTCTTGAGTCTGTCCTGGATTTCGGATTACAGAATTCAGCTTTACCCTTTCAACTGAAGGGTAAACATACTCCCTAAAGTGCAAGTGAGTGCGAGAGTGTGAAATTCACGTCAGCTCCACTTAGTGTGACTGTGCCAAGTGGGAGAGAGAGAGAGAGAGACTTGGCAAACAGTCTCATCAGAGTGAGCGTTGGAGTGGAAGGGACAGTGCCTCTTCTTCACTTGCCCAACCCTCTTCTCTCTGCATGACATGGCAACGTCATGTCCTCGGTGGCTCCCAATAAATATTTGACAAGGAAAGGGCACACTATAGCAATGAGAGCAGACATGTTGCTTTGCAGAGAAGTTGGTTGTGTGCATAAGGAAGTATAGATTTACAATTTTATGAAGCTTCTTCCTGTGGTATGAAAAATTTAGTTTTGAAGGGTGGGGTGAAGTGGGGCACGAGTTCATGATACCCAGGTCTTTGTTAGTTTTTAAACATACACTGTTCACAATAGATAAATCCAGCATCCTCGCTGACTCTTGGCTTGCGTGCATGATTCTAGGAAAATTGTTCATTAGTGCAGTTACATATTTTTTGCACTTTAAAACACTATTCACACTCATTTACAAAATGTTTCTTAAAGAGTCATTTATTTACAGGTTCTTTATGGAAAAAAAAATAAGTTCTTAAGTGACATAACTCAAAAGAACCCTATTTGGTATGTGTAATTTGAGAGATGGAGTAAAACAGATGTCAGAATAATGGGTGCTGGAATCCTGTCTTTAAAATTCTTAGTCACAGCATATTGGTCTGTTATTATATAAAGGCATATCACCTGTTTTCCTGAGTTCTTCTGCTTTTGGAAGAGTTTTTCAGAAGGGGATCAGCCTCTGTCCACTGTGTACAAAATTCTGCCTTATTTTACTGGAAGCTTTAAAATTCTCATCTTATTATGCATACCAAAGTTATTAAGCACTTTGATGTTGTGAAATGTATGTTTATTACTATGTAGACTTGTATTTCCTGAATTGTACTGTACTTCTGAACCAATGATAATTTGATTTTAAGACTTGCTTTTTTGTTTATTTTCTCAGCTGACATTGATGACCTGAAAATCTGCTACATTCTGAAGGATAAGGAAAATGCCACCAGTGATAACTTCCATTTTTCAGTTGAAGACAATGGTAAGATTTTGAAATATTTACTTTAAAAAGACATCTGACAAATTATTCTAAAATTGCTATTTAAATATTGAAAGCTATTTGGGATGACAACGCTGAACATATCTACTAAACAGAAAGTGTTTGTTGGCATAGAACTGTGTAAGACCTATGTCATAACTGTTGAAACAAAGTTTATCTCCAAAATTATTTTATTATAGACTAAAAATATTCAGAACAGAAGAATTTTCGGAGAACATTAATATTTTTCGTTGCCATTTCAAATTATAACAAAGTACAAAACAAGCTATTATGAGGTATCGATACACCAATAAATAGGTACCAAACGTTTGTGCAGTGCCAGAGAAGAATAACTTTCATCTACAGAACCTTTTAGAGAATGGTTCTTTAGAGAACCACTACTGTACAAGAAGAAGCTTTTTAAAGTTAAGATTCTGTGATGAATCCATAAATTGTTATAAATCCCTCCATACACTGTATGAAGATTCTTTAAACATTTTAAAATGTATTCACAGTAACAGACCTTTTTCAAATTTGCTTCTTTAGGGCACCAAATATGGTTATATTATGACATCAAGGAGCCCTTTGTAGCACCTTTTTTCCAAAACCCCTTTTTAAAGGAGAGAATTTTCATTCTTTTCCTAAATACAAAACCTTGAACTCTCCAGCCATTTTTATTTAAATCTTTCTATGAACTCTTGAAACATCCAATTGATAACAAAAAGCATTAACAAGTCAGAGAGTCCCTGCAAACGTAATTGAGTTGTATGTTTAAATTCTGTGCTTCCTCTTTAAAAGAAAACAAACATAATAGAACCCCAATTAGGCTTTAATTGCAGGAGGCCTTTATCTGTCCAAGTCTGCTCATTGCTGGAATTAGATAGTCTTTGTCAGAGCTATTGAAAGCTAGACAGAGGACTAGATGGTTATAAAGACTCTTGGTACAAAAGAGCGTTTGATATTTAAGACCAGAGGCAAAATGGTAAATAATTACAGCCTGGGGGTGGAAAAAAGGCCATGCTTCTGTCCAGACTGAGCATTAGGCAGCTTATTACAGGCCTCCTTTAAACATTAGGAGCTGGACAAAATGTAAGCTTTTAGTCTACAAAACCAGATGGTTTCAACTGACTGTATTTTCCTGTAAAAGGGTTATTGGTCTTTTCCTCATGCTAGTGCTTAGCAGTTTTTCTTAGGGCACTTATCATCACTGTCATTTAAACATTGTACCCAAAATAGTAACTTCAGAGGAAGAAAGTTGTTAAATGTATGCTTACTTAATGAGATTTCATGATTTCTTTTAGTCCATTAGTCATGAAATGGTGTAAAGGCCACAAGATAAACCAGACATTACTCAAAGCATTTTAGGGGCTTTTTGCTTTTATACAACAGTATTAAAATACAATATACTGTATATACACTGATGTTCAATAAATAATTTAACTTATTTTTTGTTAATAATGCAAAAAAAAAAATCCAGTGTATTTTGTTAACAGTAGGATGGGAATAGTGAAGATTACAGAACCACAAATTTCCATTTTATATACAAAAAACACTTTGATATGATATGTATTTAGCAAAATCATCACATTCTCTTAAACACCTTCAGGTCAAGAGAAATTAACACTGTGTGGAATTGTAGCACCATTTGGGAGCTAGTTTAGTTACATTTGGCTGCACTTTATCACTTATTCAGCACTTCTTTCTATCATTCCTTAGCTGTCGTCTCTGGGGAGGTTTGTGCTCTGTTCTTGTGTCATTCATCTGAGCCGGCGGGGAAATATGTCAGCCCTCTGTCCCTTTCTTTCCAGACAGACCTGCAGGGAGGGAAATGAGAGGGCTTTAACTTTTGGTATGCAGTGGGGTGCCCCAGCCAATCCGTTCTGACCTCAGACCTGTGGGGCTGTTATGGGGTTCACTTCTCAGAATTCTTTGGGAATTGTCTCACTCTGCGAGAGATGGCATTTCTTTTGAGAGAGGGCCCCTGACTGAGAGGGAGTATTTTCAGTTTTTTGGTCAGTGAATCTGTATAAAAGAGTGGTCGCTGGACTCATTTTATTGATGGAGTACCTGAATAGCCATCTTTTCTCCTTGTTGCTGTAATCTCTAGGTCAAACTATTTGATATATGAAGATTATTAACACTCAAGCACCTTTTGCCATTTAGGAGGACAGAGCTAAATAAGTGCATAACAGAAGATTTTTCAGCTGCTTTGGAGCGTTAGTGCAGGTGTACTCTAACTGATTTCGGAGTCAAGTGTGCTAGATCTCTCTAGGGTGGTAGATTTCCAGGACCCCTCTCTTATACCATTTCAGTCTCACAGTGCCATTGTGGTAGTTTTTACAACACTGAAATACTGAATGTAACACCAAAACTTTGTTAAATGTTCACTGAACTGTTATCAGTTCTAGGTCTTTTGCACATTATATTGCTTATTTGAAAAGGACTGTATTAGAAGAAATAAAAACTAATTAACAGAACTAAAGGGAAATTTGGGAAGCTCCAAAACCTCTGCATGCAACTGTATTTTTGTAATAATAATAATAATAATAATAATAATAAATAGAGAAGTAGAATTAAACGCTTTAAATAAATGTCAAAAGAGAAGTAACATTTTCATCGGTGCAACATCTAGGGTTTACTGTATAGACTTGTCCAGGCAAACACATGTATACACATGCAAAGATGTACACTGCTGGTCAAAGGTTTTAGAACACCCCTATTTTTCCATTTTTTATTGAAAATGATTGAGTTTAATGTCTCATTGCACTCTGAAATTAAAGCATAGGAGTTAAATAAAAACACATGGAATCAATTTATAGACCAAAATGTATCTAAACTTTGGACTCATCAAAGTAGCACCTTTGTCAGATATAACAGCTGAACACACTCGTGGCATTTGATCTACAATAGACATCAAATATTCCCAAATCAGCTGGATGGGGTTTAAGTCTGGAGACTGTGCTGGAACTCCTTGTTTTTAAGCTTAGCACCGTATTCTTTGTTCCTGAGGAAGTTCTGGCATAGCTTGGATTTATGTTATGGATTATTGTAGGATGAACCCCTGACCAACTAGGCGCATACCAGAAACATTCTAAAACTTTCAACCAGTAGTTTACACAGGCTACCACCTGTTGCTAGGATGTGGCCAGATGTCATTTTCCATATCCATCTGCAGTCATGAATAACTTGTCAGTCATAATTTGACCTCGGCACCCCCACCCCTTTTATTTATCTCTGGCTTTATCTGCTCTAGCTCCAGGCTATGTCTCCTAGACACTCCCTCACACACCTACATTCTTCAAAATGTGTTAACTCAGACAGACTCATGGAGTGACAGTCTGGGGACTCTGGGCTGTCTGTTAAAGGTCAAGTCAGATACATCTTTTCTTGACCTGTTTTCAGTCCGTAAATGAATATTTATTCCAGTGTTTCACCATGAAGAAAAACAACAGATGCTTTCGTTTTTTTCTCAGTGGCTGTTTGATGCATTTTTGTTACGAATTTTATAAAACATAAGTTATAGAATAATCACAAACATTATGATGTTGCACCAAGAGACATTATAACATTTCATATTTGGTTTGGTTGTCAGAAGCAATAGCACCTGCACAACATAAAACAGATCCTTTCCTTTAAAAGTAGGGGTGTTACCCCAATGTCTTGACTAAATTTCCCACCCTAGTTTCCCAAATATCAATAAATTTCATATGACCCAACAAATATAAATAATAATACAGTAGTCTTTAATCACATCATTTTAAGGGTTCCTTCACTGTGTTTCATTACCTTGTAAGGCATATCACAGTTGTAATATGTAATGTTATACAATGACATGCCAAAAATCATGGGACAGGTACTCATTTTGAGTAGGATTCCCTCTAGCTCAGCAAAGTGCAGCAACTCAGAATGGCATGTGCAGGCCACACCATTTGTCAGAACTCTCCAGAATGTCGAGTCAGTTCTTGAGAACTGATGCCATAGTTCATTATCCTGCTGGAATATCTCATAATTGTGTTTTTATATGAAGTCCATTAAGGGCTGTAAATGTTCACCAAGTAAAACATAATGGGCACCGGTCAATGGTCTGTTTAGGTGGATCTGTGGACCCAACCCATGTCATAAAAACACCCTACACCATTATGGATCCATCACCAGCTTGGACAGTGCCTTGTTCACAATTGGGGTCCATGGCTTCATGGGGTCTATGCCACACACAAACCCTACAATGACTCATCAGACTATGCCATATCTTGCCAGTCTTCGAGAGTTCAGTTAGCAACCTCATGAGTCCAGGAGAGGCACTGTGTCTGGTGTCATGGTGTTAACAGACGAAATCTTCTGCTCCAATATCCCATGGAACCTAAAGAACATTGCACTAATCTGTGGGATATGCACGTGGGCCCTCCTGCATAAATTTGAATGTGATTTCTGCTTGTCTGTTCATATGGACAATTCTAGCCAGATGCTGCCGGTAATGATCATTAAGCATCCACGGGTGGCTACTGCACTATCCACTGTGGGATGAAATATTCCTGGTGCACACGTGACATTGAGGAATGTTAAATGCCCGAACAACTTTGTAAATTGAATGTCCCATCCATCTGACAACCAACATCATGGGTTGTTCGATAATGCATGGCACCTTGCCATGAAAACATTGGCCAGTGTTCAGCCTCATTCACAACATAACAACTCACAACATATGCAAGTGTGGCCATTCCCACGGCAGCCCCTGAGGTAATGTCACTTCCTAATGAATTTACCTTCTGCTTGTTACGTCCCGTGACTTTTGGCATGTCAGTTTATTTGCAGTTTGGCATGATGTCCTCATTCTAAAATAATTGTATATAAATCTTTAGGACATGGGCAGAATAAGAGAAAAAAGAGAGATAATAGACCAAACAGATGAGATTAGAAATGACTACTATGAACACTTTTATTACTTTTATACCAGGTTGGGTTTTATACTGCAGGATGGAAGGATGACTTTTTCTTCCTCTTCTGTTACTGTGGATTTTTTTTCAGTACTTTGCACACCTGAAAAGAATCCCCAGCCTTTTAGCCACACTTTGACCTCCAGCTCTCTCCAGTAATGCATCCTCTAACATAGTGCTACATTAGAGATAAAGTCAGTCAAAGTGGCATTTTCCATGGGGGAAACAGTTGCATCAAATATTCACAAGCAGTTTTCATGCTCTGGTCGTGATGGTGAATAACCTCAGAAAACCACTATGTGTCTACTTTTGTGTCTCTGTTCTGTTCTGGCAGTTCTGTTTAGAAAGTAAACACCATGTGGAGACCCATTCCTGCATTCAAAATTCTTAAAGATAAATATTTCATTCATGGTCATTCTGTAGTCTGTTAGAACAGAAAAAGGTAACAATTGAAACAATAAAAACATAACACTAACCTCTCCATGCTTGGTATCGGTTGGTAGACTTTACAGAACAGCTGCAAAAACATTCAGAATCAGCATAAAAATAAATGTAATAAAGCACTTCTTTTATCACAATACTCACATTTATTTACCTGTTCATTTTGTTTTGTATGCATGTTACAGTTTCATCTATACAATATCATTTAAAAATACTAAAATATGGCCTTTTTTCATAGTACGTGGGGAGATCATTCCAGACATTGAACTGCAGTGTTGAATCCGTCAAATTGACACTGAGCCAGTTTTTTTCTGCATGCACCATATTGCTAAATATAAATATTCCATAGAAACCAATGAAAACAAATAAACATATTAAAGAATTCTGAGAAAAAATAATTTGTAATGAACAAAAGTTAACTGGCATTTTATTTAAAATTGATATTTTAAAATTATTTATAATTTTATTATTTATAAATACCACTTTCAATACAATACAATACAAATTTTAATAAAACTTTAAATAACATTTATTCTAGGATTACAGTATATTCAATTACCTTTGCATTCAAATAAAGTGTATATTTATTTTTTTACAAATATTTTAAGATGAATAATATAAGGTTATTAGTTTTTATGTAATTTTATAAAGCAAAAACTTTTTTTCATTGGCCAGTTGCACATTGTTTAAGGCTCCTGAAACTTCTTTTGTTACTAGAGTTGTTTGCTTTAGTACAGAGTGAGCTTAAAAAATTAAAACAGATCCCAGTGATACTTTTTATACTGCAAATGTTTTATTTTATCTAGAACATGAGGCAAAGCATTTTTGATATATATTAAATTACTTAGTATGAATTATAATATTATTCATCAGTGTATTTATTCAGGTTTCATATGTATAAAAATTATTTTTTTATAAAATGTGTTTCATTTTATATACATTTTTTCGAAAATAGACATAACTCACCCATTTTCTTTCATAAAACATTTTCAGAGGGTATTGAACTGCAAACAGTTTAAATTAAAAATGTTGTTCTGCAACTATAAGCATAAATTCAGCTTTTTCAATCTATATTCAATAGCAGCCCATGGGAGGTCATTTTTACCATATTTTACAGCATTTCACATAAACACTACATCAAAATCATTTTATAAAAACACTGAAAACATTTTTTCAGGATAAACATGGGACTCTTTCTTTTAATGAACCTTCATGCTGACAGGAGGTAGGGATCTGATCTTAGATCAGCAGTCACTTGATGTTCATCATTGCTTTGCTTTTCTTGATGTCACTTAAAGGAGTCCTGTGGTCAGCACTAGCTTTTCCTCTACATGTGTCTCCCTGTCTCTGTTCCCAAGAAGTTGGCAAAGACTTCCATTGAAGGAAAAATGTCATATTCCTTTTTTAAGAAGTGGAAATTAATCATTCCTTCGATGTTGGTGGAACAAGCACTACGAGTCTCCAGTATACTTTCAAATAAGTTTTAAGGTTCTCTTGAGGTTCCGCTTCATTTGACAGTCTGTCGGAAGTTATCCACTCACTCTGGCATCAAGGCTGCTGTTTTGTGGTGGAGTGAAATCAGATTACATAAATTATTTCTGTGGAGAATTTTTTTTACATATTCCACAAGTCATAAAGATTAGTGAATTGTGTGTGTGTGCGTGTGTGTGCATGTGTGTGTGTGCGTGTGTGTGTGTGTGTGTGTGTGTGTGTGTGTGTGACAGTGTGTGTGTAAGTTGTGAAATCATGAACTGGATTTTAGCTACAGTTAACAAAGAATATATTTTCCTTAAAAGATGGTCTTCTTCAGATGTTGAGATCTATTTAACAAAGATATGTGTAAAGTGTCTAGGCTATTATTTTTCTGTACTTAACCAGAGTCTGATGAATTTTCTGCTACATAAAATAATCAGAGCCTTCTGCTAAACGACTGTTTCCTGAATGTCCACAGAGCACAGATATCGACTTGCAAGTATCCACCGTCTGTCAATACTCACAGACAGATAATGATAGGTTCAGCCTGCCAAAAGAGCAGATAATACACATCTTTTTTCTTCAGGAGTGTCACTGTCACTGTATCAGGACAACCTGCTCTCTAAAAAAAAGTAATCTCTAAAACAGTCATTTTACAGGAAAAAGTAAGGCTTCATTTCTATCAGCATTGTAGAAGAGAATAAAACTCTCAGTGTCATGCTGACATTTTTCTTAGAAACCTGGATGGAGTCTACAGAACAAAATCTTTAATGCTGAGATCTCATTTCTGTTTTTTGTAAAAAAGTTTTACATTGTAATACAAACCGGATTCCAAAAAAGTTGGGACACTAAACAAATTGTGAATAAAAACTGAATACAATGATGTGGAGATGGCAAATGTCAATATTTTATTG
>BRDA01004527.1:0-11010 GCA_036984385.1 Crenuchus spilurus
TTCAGACATTCCTCAGAATCTCAAAAAACGGGCCAAGCGGGGGATTTACTCCTGACGACGGTTTTCGTAGGATCCGCGCTTTCAGTGTTAATATATCTAAGACACTGGTGAATATCAGCCATAGTGTGGGTTAAGGAAAGAAAAATTAGTAAGGAAAAAATAAATATAGAATGCAGAATTCAGAATGAATATAAGTAAGTAAACAAAAAGGGGGAAAAATACGTTAGGCTAATAGTCAATGCACAGGCTAATGACAGAGGCCACTCAGACAGGCTAACGGCAAAGCTAGGCAAACAAACAGAGCACAGGCTAACAACAAAGCTAGGCTAACAACAAAATGAGGCTAACAAACAGAGCACAGACTAACGATAAAGCTAGGCTAACAAACAGAGCACAGGTTACACAAGTCTAGGCTAACAAACAGAGCAAACAAGAAAGAAAAAACAAAAAATACCTGCCATCTTCAAACTATGGCTCTATATTCCGTAACGTGCTCACCCTTAAAAGGTGAGAACTAAAGAAAGTGAAGATGAGCGCAGATGAAAACTAAATAAAATTTAATGAGAAAATAACACAAACAAGGTTACAATAATACAGACAAAGATGATTCTAAGCACACTGAACAATCTAGATGCTATAATGAAACTACAGAAAACCAGAGCATAAGACTGATAAGGTAAGCTAAACAGATAAGGATACATTAGAACACCAAGATAACAGGAAACACTAGAAACTAAGAACAGAATGGCTAAAGCTATATTTAAATAAGGAAAACACAAGAAACAAGGCAATGATTATACTGTGAACTTAACCAGACTTACTAGAGAGAGGAAAACAGGACAGACTCGAAAGGACAGGCAAGGAAACAGTAAACTATCATGGGCAGGAACAAGGACAGAGGGATGGCTACGCAAATTGAGTTGCTAAGCAAGAACAATATCGAGCACTGAGTGTTAAGTGAAAGGGGTTTATATACTGAGGAAAATCAAGGGCCGGATCATTGGCAGGTGCATGTGTTTAGAGTAGGGGGTGTGACTGGGACCAAAGGGATTCTGGGAAGTGTGGTTCTAGGGCAGTGAAATGAGAGCAGGATGAAACAAGGAAGTGACTACAAAACAGATAATAAACCAAATGCAGACAAGGCTAAACGGAGCACAGAGAAATGAAGGGGAGAGAACAAGAAAGAAAGAAAGAAACAGATAACAGAACAAGACTAAGGACACATGAATGTTACATGTGCCTTGTTCTACCTCCCACTGAATCATCAGTAAACACCAATTATTTTTATCTGCGAGTGTCTACCTCTCTGTCTTACCTTGAATATACCATATTTTCCGGACTATAAGTTGCGGTTTTTTTCATAGTTTGGCCGGGGGTGCGACTTATACTCTGGAGCGACTTGTGTGTGAAATTATTACCGTAATACATTATTACCGGCATATCATTTTACATGTTATTTTCACACTAAACCGCAAGAGGGCGCTCTAGGCCCGTGTTGCAACTGAGGATGAATCTGATGTAAGCGACGTAGAAGAAGAAGCGCCGCATATTCTACCTCCGGAGTTAGCAGAGTTGTTTAAAAGTGACACAGAGGGTGAAGATTTCATTGGATTTTAGTTATTTGGAGTTACACGGATGGTTTAGTAAACTTTTTAGCATATTATATATGCTATGGTTTTCTGAATAAATCTTAATATATTATGTTAACATACCAGGCACGTTCTCAGTTGTGTCAGTAATGTAAGCATACTGTTCAATTATTCAGCCTGTTGTTGCCTCTATTCTATTTTTATTTTAAATTACTTTTCAAAATGACATGTCTGTACTTGGTGTTAGACTTTATGAAATAAATTTCCTCCAAAAATGCGACATACTCCAGTGCGACTTATATATGTTTTTTTTTCTTCTTTATTATGCATTTTATGGCTGGTGCGACTTATACTTCGGAGCGACTTATAGTCCGGAAAATACGGTAACAAGACGCTGCTGCTTCTGAGTGAAAATTGTTTTGTACTGAACTGCAAAAAAGGAACCATGGCATCCCATTCTTCAGCCAGTTGCTGAATTTCTTGGTAGCAGTTGGATGCCGAAGTGAAATGGAAGAAGAGAGATTTACTGTACAGCGCACAAAAGGTCCAGTATGGGCAGCACAACACCTGCATCTCATTCTCTCTCACGTGTTACCCACAGAATCAAGTCCAATCTTGGGTGCTGTACTCCTTCTTGCATCCTTTTTGAAAATATTTGATAATAAAAATGTTTTAAACTTTTAAACCTATTTAATTTTAATAACACATACAGTAATTATGTAAAAAAAATTATAGTAAAATGTTTTAAACTCTTAAACCTAGATAATTTTAATAACATACATACATAACATTATGTTAAATACTGTAATATATTCCGTGCAGACCTGTGATCCGCATATCCGGGGACCAGCCCTGAACATAGATATGGAGACTTGCTGCCGCATCTTAGTGTGTAAACTGTTTTGTACTGAATTGCAAAGAACAAACTATGGCTTCCCATTCTTAAGCCATTTGCTGAATTTCTTGGCAGCAGTTGGATGCTGTAGTGAAATGGAAGAAGAGAGATTTACTGTACAGCGCACACTACGCATCTGTAACACACAGTACCGTGCGCATCAAATTCCTCACGAATTTCAAATGCTACAGCGAGCGAATTCCCCAAAAAATTATTTTACACTAATATTTATTGAAATCTGAAATTGAAATATTTTGTTGTACATTGGTAAAGTATATATGTGTGTTTCTTAATTCAAAACATGTATTTTTGTCCTTAATTTAGGATGTTTTGGGGATGTTTCACAGGGCTGGAACAGATGAAATCTATTTCAGTTATTTTAAATGGGAGAAATTTATTTGATATACGAGTTGACTGATTTACAAGCTCTGTTACAGAACAAATTAAACTCATATCTCAAGGTACCACTGTACTTGCCTTGCGACTTCCTGTAGCTCTCCTTTTGGTTGCCGACAATGTTCACGTCACTATTTGCGCAAACCAACTCTTAAGACTTATGATAATATTAAACACAGTAGATTTTATTGGAGCGCCTTGATGCAAAAGACTGACAAACTTTCAATCCTGACTACCTTACACTTAACAATCGAGATGACATGACTGCAACTCAACTCTAGCAAGACTCATGATTTTATCCAGACTTTTTGTCTGTGACAGTAAAATCACGTGACGGTCGTTACGTGTAAAGTTGGCCTTAAAGCAGTAGTTGATCAGACAATGATTCAGGCTCAGCCCCTCACATATTACAGATTTTTATAGTGATACTTACATAATTGTATTGAACATTTTAAATGCAAAATCTTTACTGAGAATAACATCCTTGAGGTTTTTCAGTCTGGTTTTAAAACCATGCACAGTACAAAGTGAGGAATGCTTAGGGTTTTTAATGACATTCTCCTGGCCAATGATTCACATGATTGTGATCCTTGTCTTGCTTGACCTAACTGCAGCATTTGATACAGTCAATCACAGTGTTTTAGTTTCTCAGTTGCAGCACTTGTAGCACTTTTCCATCAACACGGAACCGGCACCGTTCTGGTTCACAAACCTAATTTTGAACCGTTCGGCACATTTCCACCAACAAAAATACCGCCCCGAACCAGGAACGTTCGTTCGCAGCGGGAACCAAAAAAACTTGGTTTTTCAGTCCAAACCAAACGCGCCTGCGCACTCAATGCGAGAAGATGGCGACTCGTAGTGTACAGTGGTCCATTGAAGAAACTCAGTTTTTGTTATCTATTTGGTGGTCTCCGGAGTTTCAGGAGAAACTTGAGGGGAGTATTAGAAAGGAGAAACTCTACAGCGAGCTGGTGGAGGATTTAGCTCAGGCAGGTTTTTTTCGTTCAAGAGAGCAAGTGATAGATGAGCTAAATAAGCTAAAAAAAAGACTACAGAGATTCTAAAAAGGAGCTATCGCGCAGTGCAGCTGGACGAGGGAATGTACCAACTCTAGATTTCACTTGTGAAGTGAAACAAACATTTGTACCAAGAGCACAAATGCTCGCAAGTAGTCGATGCATTCCGCCATCTTTGTTTATAATTCCGCTTTGTTGATGACGTACACCGTGACGTACCCTCGGTTCAACTAATATAGCTAGTGGAAATGCAGGCTGGTTCACTAAAAAGCACCGAGGTTCTCATAAGCCCGAACGGCACCAGTTCAAGAACCAGAGTTATTTTGTTGGAAAAGTGCTACTAGTGGTCATTTATGGTGGAGCTTTGGAATGGTTTAGGTCCTATCTTAGCACTTTTGAACCAAGAACCACTCTGGTTCTTCTTATAAGAACCTTGGTGATTTCATAGCGCTTTTCCACCAACACGGAACCGGCACCGTTCTGGTTCAAGAACCTAATTTTGAACCGTTTGGCGCGTTTCCACCAACAAAAATACCGACCCGAACCAAGAACGTTCGTTCGCAGCGGGAACCAAAAAATACTTGGTTTTTCAGTGCGAACCAAATGCGCCTGTGCACTGAGGCGACTCGTAGTGTACAGTGGTCCATTGAAGAAACTCAGTTTTTGTTATCTGTTTGGTGTTCTCTGGAGTTTCAGGAGAAACTTGAGGGGAGTATTAGAAAGGAGTAACTCTACAGCGAGCTGGTGGAAGATTTAGCTCGGGCAGGTTTTGTTCGGTCAAGAGAGCAAGTGATAGATAAGCTAAAAAAGGACTACAGAGATTCTAAAAAGGAGCTACCGCGCAGTGGAGCTGGACGAGGGAATGTACCGGCTCTAGATTTGACTTGTGACGTGAAACAAGCATTTGTACCAAGACCACAAATGCTCGCAAGTAGTCGATGCGCTCCGCCATCTTTGTTTATAATTCCGCTTTGTTGATGACGTACACCGTGACGTATCCTCGGTTCAACTAAAACTTAGTGGAAACGCGGGCTGGTTCACTAAAGAGTTATTTTGGTGGAAAAGCGCTATCAGTGAACCAGCCCACATTTCCACCAGTTTTAGTGGAACCAAGGATACATCACAGCATATCATCAACAAAAGGGTGTTGCACAGCAGCAGTAATCACAAAGCGAAAAAATGTCAGAGGGCATGGACTAACTGCAAGTGTTTATTTGTCTTCAAAACACAACATGGATCAAATTAAGTGAGAAAATGAAGGTTTACTTTATGGACATAAACACGAGCACAGCTATGATGTAATGCTAGCATTCTTGACTTCACCAATCAGCAGTACATGAGTAACTTTCACGTGTCCAAGGAGTCTTAACTACACCTGTCATCGTGTTGGCGCTGTTGTGTAAAGGAAAACCTCCTGTTCACATGTCACAAGAACATCAACATCCAGATAGAAATGATGTGTGAGCTACATTGCTGGAGTATTTGAACTCTGATTTATGTGCTTTAAATAAATTGGACTTTACATTATTCACATGGTGCTATTTGTTTTTATACCTATACACCCACTGCATTCTGTTTATATTTAGTTATTGGCTGCCCTCGGGACAGTTGAAAGAGTAATAAAAAGGTGGTTGTTCATGTAAATATACTGCAGTAAATGGTACAGTGCTAATATTATAATAAAATATTTGTAAAACACACAAAAACAAACGTGTGTATGTAGTTATTTAAAAAATAATTCAGTCTAATTAGTATTGCTGGCTCCCTCTATATAAAACTATACACGCCCACAGATGTCGGCACGGTTTGTGCCAAAAAAAGAACCACTATTCTTTGGTTCCTGCTGTGAACAAACGTTTCAGGTTTGCAAACCTATTTTTGTTGGTGGAAATGCACCCAACAGTTCAAAATTAAGTTCGCAAACCAGAACGGTGCCAGTTCCTCATTGGTAGAAAAGTGACATATGACAGACAAAACTTTGTTTGCAAGTTTTCCTGAGTCATAATCCTCCTCAGATCCGCTGTCATATGAAGTTCCACAAGACTCAATTTTAGGCCCCCTTTTTTCTCATATTATCTGCTCCCACTGGGCCCCATCCTGAGAATACATGGAATCTCTTTCCATTGTTATGCTGATGATATATGCCCTACTGAAGAAGAAAGATGCCTTCTCTGTTAAATCACTTCTGCTATGTCTTGATGACATTAACTACTGGATGGCTTTAAAAAATATATTATAATGAAAAGAAACCAGACGTGATGTTTGGTTTTAGTGGTTCCCGTGAAGCCCCCCCTTGACAGTGTATGTGAAGCTAACAATTTCTAACTTCGGTATTAAGATGAACAGTGATAAATTGGATTTCCAAACTGGTATAGTTGTGACGTCCAGCTTTTTTCACTTGAGGCAGCTGACAAAGGTGAAGTCAGTCCTTGCACATCGAACACTTTCAAACAGTAGTCCATGCCTTCATCACATCCCAGCTGGATTACTGTAATGCACTTTACTTTGGAGTTGGCCAGTACTCCATCAAACATCTCCAGTTAGTGCAGAAAGATACTGCCTGACTTTTAACAGGATCGAGTAAAAAAGAATAACTCCAATTCTGGCCTCACTTCACTGCTGCGTGTGCAGTTTAGAGTTCATTTTAAGATTATTTTATTTGTTTTTAAATCTTTATATGGACTCGCCCCACCTTACCACTGTGTACTGCTCATTACCCATGCTCCCACTCAGAGCCTCAGGTCAGCTGCTCCTGAAGGTGCCATGGTCAAAGTGTAAGCTCATAGGGGATAAAGCATTCCATTTTTTAAATTAGTCTTAAAAACCATTTTTATTCTTTGGCTTTTATTCTTTGGCTTTTAGTTTGTGTTTTTTTTTAACTTTTATTGTTATTTATTTTTTTATTCAGTCTCATTGTCTCTAGCATTTGTCTCTACGGTTTTTAGTTATCTATGTACAGCATTTTGTTTCAGCTGTCCTTGTGATTAGAGTGCTCTATAAATAAAGTTGAGTATGCTATTTAATTTACGCAATACTGAAAAAATCTTTGGCTAAATGTTGCATTTTGTTCAGTTTCAGCTACATTGTCATTTTGGTACATCCTTATAAATGGTGTTTTGTTATTTTTCCTGAGGAAACTCCCCACACTGTCATCAAGTAGGTTAAATGCAAAAAGAAGAAAAACCTGAACTAAATGTAAAATCACATGCGATTTTATAGTTTAAAACTAGTGAACTTGCTAACATGATATAATCAGAGTCAACAACACAAGATATTGTGGCAGTACAAGATTGTTTAGGGATGATCAGAGTGTTATATATCGCATAAGCCTGACAAATATCTGTAAATACAGATCAAATCAGATTAGACAGTTTAATGTCATTTGAAGCAAATTTATTAAGATATTGGCAGTCATTTGTGGAAAAGAATTATATATTTATGTTGTTTATTTTTAGTCACATTAGCCTAGTAGCTGTAAATCAACAATAAAATTCTAGGCACCAAACATGTCTTTGCTGATATTTGACCTACAGGTGGAAAATGGTGATGTTCATTTAAACTGAATATTCCAATCTTTTTTATTCAAAATCACTGAAATCACACTTCCATGGCATTTTTAGTTTTAAACAAGAACTTGACAAATGTATAACCTTAACCAGCAATAAATCTGCTGCTTGTGCTTTGTCAATTCATTTTTAACACTATCTGAGAGCTAAATTCTTGAATCAAAGAGATTCATAATAAATATGAATCAATCAATATTCATAATAAATTCACATTAAGTGAATGTACATTACACTGTTCATTTGACTTGAAGATATAAAGCCATACTTATATAATATATATTAGCTTTATTCATTAATTCATGCAGAAGATAATTAATGAATATATATTCAAAATACAATAATTATCTTTGCTCAATTCTGGTGACTTTTAATGTGACCTCTTAACAGAACATTATGCAGTGTCAGAAAAAAACACTGAACAGCAGGCTTGTTTGTGTGGTCTACACTAAAATGCAATCTTGAATACATCATAGATTAAAATGTCTTTACAATGTCATTGGTTAAATAAAAGAAACAGTTTAAAACAATAGTATGTGATAGAAAGAAAAAGATTTATAATCTTCATAATATTGTCACTGGTTTAAATGATCACAATATTTGATTGTCATTTATCAACCCGAAGCTACAACACAGGTGCCCATTGGCCTTTTGAGTATGTTTGCCATGAACACCTGCAAACTACTGATGGTCTAGTTTTCATTTTGGGAGAATAATGATGTTGCTCTGGGCTCACCTCTCTTGTTTAAGGGCATATTCCAACATTTTTATCCGCCTCACCAGATCTTGCTTCATATTCTCCTGTCCTTTCCTCTCTCCCTGGAGAAATGCCACTTGTGCCTGAAAAAAGTGAGAGAAACAGAATAAAATCAATAAAACAATGACATAATAAATAAAACAAATTACATATACACTACCGCTCAAAAGTTTGGGATCACACATTAAACTGAACATCTGTGACAACCTGGACTTTTATTTCTGTGCGTTTTTGTTTTGATTTGATGATAAAATCCACAAATTCTGCTGCATCAGATACTCAAACGTTTATGTTCGAAGAGTGAGGTAGGACAGAGTCATGTCCAGTGATGTCTCACACACAGTGTGTTAAACTTCTAGTGGAGATTGAACAGCTGTAGAAAAGCTTATAAACTTACCATCAACAACTTGTGAACTAAACACAGTGACACTGTCCTACCTCACCTTTCTACCATAAAAGACTGAGTATCTGGAGCAGCAGCATTTGTGGACTTTATTATAGTCTATGAAAAAAAAAAATTAATTAATAATAATAATAATAATAAATAATAGGGCCCTTTCTGAATTAAAAGTATAGATTGTCATGGAAAATCCTGGGTGATCCCAAACTTTTGAGCAGTAGTGTACAATGGAACCTCACTTATCGTTTGCCCTAGTTATCATACAATTTGGTTTTCGTCTACTTTTTTAACGGAAATTTAGTTCCAGTTATCGTTCATCCGCCCATTTTTTTTTTCCGCCATGCCCATGTGTCTCGCCGCTAATTTCACAAAAACAAAGCATCCACTCACGCATTCCTCACTCCCCCTTGTTTGTCATTCACTCTGGCTTTGTTTCTCATTGATGACGCTGAAAACAAACTAAAACATGTCAGACTAAAGAAATGCCATGTAGCGTTACCAACTGAAAATGGGTGCGAAAACAAATACAAGGATACAAGGAAGCTTTATTGTAATTCGCATCACATGTAGTACATGATGTATTTTTTCCTGTTGGGGTGCCCAAATTAATGCACCTGCCTAATTTTGTTAAATAATTATTGCACACTTTCTGTAAATCCTATAAACTTCATTTTACTTCTGTTTCAGGATAATCATTTCACAGGTGTTATCAGGAGAGCAGTTTTGTGACGACACGAGTGACACACTTCAGGCTTTCGGCACCTACACTTTCGCGTTCTAAGCATGTTTATGTGCTGCTATTTAGCATAACTTTTAGAAGTTTTTCTTTAGATGCTAGTCTAAATTGTTTATCTTTTCTGCTGACATATCTTAGTTAATTGTACTTAGTGCTATTATTATTTTATTAACCTATACACTTTTCTGTTCCCCATTTTATGGCAACCGTGGAGGAGCGAGCACTCTCCAGGCTCAGCATGGAGCTCGAGCAGCTGGGCTGCCAGATCCAGCAGCTCTTGAAGAAACAGACTGAGCTCCAGCAAGAGAAGACGAGGCCCATGACGCCTCCTATGCGGACGTCTCCATCTCGGCAGCTCACTGGGACAGCCACCTTTACTCCTGCGCCGGGCTGGGAGAACCAGCGTGGGTGTGGGGAGCTAAAGGCGTCCCCACCATACCATAGAAAGTCTTCACCGCTGTCAACTGGTTTGAGAAGCTTGGCTCCTCGCCCTCATCTGCACCAGCGCCACCATCAAAAGATAAAGAGGGTAGTGTTCTCATTATTGTTGACTCAATAATTAGACACTTAAAAGATTCAAATGGGAAATGTAATGCTACTGTGTGTTGTCTACCAGGTGCACATATCTTGGATATCATCAAACAGCATCCCCCGACACTGCGGCAGCGTGATGACTTCGGCACCTTCGTTTTCCATGTGGGGACAAACAACATTACCACCTGCCGCAGCAAGATCATGAAGGAGCTCTACCATTTTTGTGGATATGCTTGTGGATACCGCTCGGAAGAAGACAGATGCCAGTATCATCGTCTCCAGCCCCCTGCCTACCTACAGACGAGGGTGTGAGTCGTACAGCAGTCTCTTCGGATTCCTCTCCTGGCTCTGGATCTGGTATGGTACTATCTGTGTGGACTCCGTGGACAACTCTGAGTGCTTTCGGGAGTGTCCTGCACTCTACCGTCAAGATGGGCATCACCCTAGTCACCTAGGTTCTGCAGTCCTCTCGGGAAAAATTGCGGATGTTCTACATCAGGCCTGACTCGCACGTCCTGATATTGCCAAGTGAGGCTTGGTAATGGGTCAACATGGGAGGAGCTTAAACTAAACTTGTTCAATCAGCTTTGCTGCCCCGCCCTCCTTTTTTCAACCTCAAGGCAGTCATTTTCCCTTCCTTCAGCACCATTTTTTTGGTCAGTTTTCCTCCCTCAACATGGCTAAACTCCTGTTGTACTGCATCTCCTGCTGAAGGTAAGGCATTTATTGCTGAAATTTCATGTTTTACATCCTCAACATATAGTACTGGGTTTATTTACACAAGTACTTTTACTGTACATAGCTTTAGCTTAGCTAGTCTCATAGCTGTTGCTCTGCTAGTTAAGCTATATGGCTAACATAATGGAAAATCTCAGAATCTAACTTAAAATATTTAGCAATGCCCTTTCAAAATATGAAAATCTTGCTTGCAATAATAACTCCTATTTCTGTCATTTACCTAAAGCAACAAAGTTTAGAAATGTATCTTATCACTTGCATACCAGTCATCTAGCTAGCTAGATGGCTAGCTAGCAATAGTTAACTAGCTAGATAGCATGGTTAGACTTAAGTAGTTCCAAGAAAATAAGGCCTAATATTTACTTGAACATATCTTATAGGAT
>BRDA01004528.1:17791-38854 GCA_036984385.1 Crenuchus spilurus
CTACCAGGAGCATAGCTCCAGATGGTATTGCTCTTAGATTCAAAGGTTCTCTCAAGCTTCTCCACCACGGCAAGGTAGCGATCTCAGGAGAAGCAGATGTAATGACATCTGTATATAATAAGATATAATAGTAGCAGGACAAACTAAGCTAATGACATGCTAGACCATCTCCAACCTCTATGGAGTGATGACAAACAAAATAACTGAAGGTTTGAACAGTTTCCTGTGACACTACCTCAATTAAATTGTTAATTAAATGTTAATATAGCAGGTTCTGAGATGCTACGTTTGCTTGGTACCTTTGGTATCATGCCATTTTATAGCATTTTCATGCCATTGTAGCAAAGTGTACAATCATTTTGTGCTCTGCTACAACTGACTGGTGTGCTCACTTATTTATACAAGTTATCCTGTTATGTGACCTCTGACATTCTGAACCAAGTTCATTCCATATCAGCGGGTCATGATATTCTGATATGACTGTGTGCACTGTATGTCCAAATGTTTGTGGACACCTCTTCTAATGCATTCAGTTATGTCAAGTTGCACTCATTACTGATTTCCGGCTTGTGAAGGCTGCATTAGGTGTGATCAGGTGATCAAATAACCACCAATGTTTAAGATTAAAAAGCCATTTTGGAAAATGTTGAGCAGCCGAACACGTAATAGTGTCCAGCTGCAGCCCAAGTGACAGGTTTTTGGCTGGGTAAAGCCCTGTAATGGACAGAAGAAGCCCCCTGCGGTGCAGATCTGTAAGCTACACACCTTTAATATCAGCTTTAGCAATGTTTCATTATTGTAGTTGTGCACATGGGGGTCACAGCAGATACTCAAAACAAAGCTCACATACTTTTGCCACTCACAGACCTGTAGCACTGGATCACTTTCCTCAATAAATACATTTTAAAAAAGTATATTTTTGTTTTGAATCTCTTTATCAACTTTGAGGACCTGTGTGATAATCTCACAGTCAAATTTATGCAGAAATATGTAGAATTTGAAAGGATTCACAAGCTTTCAAGCACCACTGTGTATATGTTAATATATTCAATACTGTATTGCAATCCTTAGTAATGCAATCTTATATATATATAATGTATGTATATATATTATGCTGTGGAATCCTAGTTGGGAACCACTGTTACTTAATGTATCACTGCTGTGTGTGTGATGGAGTCTCTGCCTCCTCTGTGGGATCTTTAAGCAGGCCTCGGTGGTGAATGAGCTGAAGAACTGGTGCTTGTCTAAGCTGCAGAGTATGGAGGCACGTTTGACTGCAGACCCCCGCCGCGCCCCCCTGCGCCGGTCCTCCTCACTGGCTGAGACATTCTCTGAGTGTGACCCAGATGAGTGTGTGACCTTAGGGGATCACTCAGGTGGTCAGTCAGCTGGCAGTGGCCATTGCCTGGTGTCCACAAGCCCAAATGAACCCACAGAGGGAGGAGCAGCCAGCAGCCCACAAGAGGATGGGTCAGCCAATCACTATTTTGTGGTTCAGGTGGACAGCTCTCCAGGTAGAGTACATGCACACACAAGGTTTATGTAGACATGAGTGGTCAGAGATGGTCAGATGCACACTTACGCATCACTGAACCATGAATCATAAATAAATTCATTCTATCACACAAATAAGTAAAGCATCACACAAACAGACAAATGCAGTGGCTGAGCATTTTCCTGTCTCCTCACACAGATGAGGGCTTATATAAGTCTTATATAACACACGTGTGTTATTCTCCTGTGGGGTAAATAAGGGAATTTAACCAAAATAGAATAACAGCTTCACATACTGGCATCATCAGCGGCTCCCTCGGCCCCCGAGGACCTCCACCAGACCATTGTCTTGTCCTGTGTTAAAATAAAAACCTGATTCTGAATTATTACTATGAATCACTCAAGGATTCATTTTCAGTTCTGAGGTTAAGATCTGGTTTGATGTTGTGTGTTAAACATGTATTGATCTCACAGACCCATTAGGTTGGTTCACAGGTAAAGTCACAGGTAAAACAAGGTGCAACTGTGTTCATAGAATAAGCCCCTCCCCCTTCCTACCAACTCATTACTAATACAAATGAATAGTTGTCTTTTGGGATGAATTATAACTTCCAGGAAAATGTTTGCTCCTAACTCACTAGTTTACAGGCCCACACAGACAACCCTGCTCACTGGGCTGCCGAGTATGTGTGTGATGTATGTGCTTGTTATTGAGCTGATTAGATCAGCTGTGTTGGGAACAGTAAACCCTAAACAGAGCAGAGTGTCTCCAGGAGAAACTTTACAGTACTTTATTAACAAAAAGGATGGTTCACAGTCCAAATCATATTGTAATGTGTTCAAAGCACTCACATACACACACACTCAGCCACTCAAGTGTAGAGAATAACGTTATCCCAGTGCTGCATGTAAAGGTCTTAGATACGGTAGACAGTAAGAAAACACTTGATTCTCATAGACGTTAGATGCTGAAGAAAAATATACCAGCATATATTATATACTGACCCGAGCCATTATAACAAGGTCCAAATCATTATGATCAGACAACTGGGTCAGAGCATCTCTGAAGAGTCAAGGCTTAACTGGTGCTCCCAACAATGGCCTCCAAATTCACCAGATCTCAGTCTGATTCCTGGAACAATAAGTCTGATCTATGGCTGCTACCGCTCAACTTACAGACTTATTAACAAGTTGTTTTCAAACGCATCACACACAATTAGTATTGTTCTGTTAGGGACAGAAGAAAAAACACCTGCTGCACACATTATAAAGGCATGTTAGCAGAAGAAGATGATACAGGTACTGGACTGTCCTGAACTGTCCTCAATAAAGGATATGTGAAGAATTCTGAAACAAAAAATCCAACAACAATCCCATAATGTTGCACAACTTAAGACATGTTAGCAGAAAGAATGGGACAAAATAAGACCTGCAAAAATTGCCAAAACATCTTGTCATGTGCAGGAATGACAAATTATCTATAGTATTACAAATTGGTAAATGTGGGCCCCGAGTGGCTCAGCAGGCTAAGACTGCACTATGATACAATATGACCAGAGGATCACGAGTTTGAATCCCGGTCATGCTGTTTGCCATCAACAGTCAGGGCCCAAGAGAGCAAAATTGGCAGTGCTCTCTTTGGGTGGGTAGACAACATTCTCACTCTCCCAAATCACTCACACATTGCAGTGTCCGCTGGCTCAGTCGTCTACTGATTGGTTCATTTGAAACTGAAGACCGTGCACTTTCCTCTGAGCACGTTGGTTCCCCAGTGACGGTGTATCAGCGGTAATTTGAAAAGAGGTGGTGGCTGTATTGCATGCAACGGAGGAGGAGTGTGCATGTCTTCACTCTCCTAGAGTCAGGGACAGTGCAAAGTGATGGGGAGAGACACTAATGGGTTGGGTTAATTGGGACTATTGATGTTAATTGGGACTACCACATTGGGAAAGGGAGAAAATTGGCAAAAATAAAATTTTTTATAAAAAAACAAAAAGGCAAATGAAGTTGAGCAGACACAACATGAAGTATCTTGGGTTTGTACTGTCCTGCAATGAAAAAAGTCAAAGTCAATGTAAGAAACACGTTTTTTTTGCATTCTACATACTGTCCTTTCTGATAAAAAGCCTGAGATTAATAACTGAAGAAAACTCCTGCAGTTACTTTATCTTGCGAGTTGCTAAAAGACTAGTTTGTTGTTTTTGTCTCTTTTAAGATGACAAGCAGAACGTCAAAGACATGTCCTGTCCTCAGGACAAGTCAACACCATCATCTCCGCGTGTAGTCCGGCCAAAAGAGCGTGTCCTGCTCTCTGCTGACCAGGATGTGGGACAGAAGGAGGCCTGGTCAGTGCTGAAACCAGGCCGGGCCAGCAGCCTCTCACCAGCCACAGAACGGCGCTGCAGTGGCCGACAGAATCGTGACCGGGACAAGCAGGCCAAGGAGCGAGGCAGACACCATAAGAGACACTCCCAGGGCAGGACTAAAGCCAAAGGGGGCACCAAGACCCTGGAGGTGTTCGGAGAGCAGCCAGCAGTGGCTGAAGCCACATTTGTGCAGGAGAGGGCTAACATGCACGCGCTGGAGGTCACGCAGTACTTCTTTGAGGCCGTGTCCACACAGATGGAACGCTGGTACGAGAGGAAAATTTATGAAACACGGATGCAAGCTGACCAGCGAGCTCAGGCTGACCGGGCTGCACTGCTGGAGAGGATCACCTGTCTGGAGGATGAGCTGAGGCTGCTCAGAACTAACAAACAAGAGGACAGCTAACACACGCTGCAGGAGCAATGCTGTAGGCATGCTGGAGTAGGTTCCATAAGAGATCTAGGACATGCTGCTAACCCTGGAGTAGAAGATGTGCAGGACAAGCTAACACACAAAGCTAACAGCAGACATTTTTCCTCAGAAGCATACGTCCACATTACTGACTTTAATGTTCGATTCTGGGTTCTGACTTCAAAATTCAGTTTTGCCTTTCAGCTCACATTCACATAGACCCGATTTCTAACCAGCAGTGCTTCCTGTGCCGGATGATGACAGTAATGCTTCAAGTGTGATTGACAGAAACATAAACTTTGATTTACAGATTATGGTTCCACTGCCACATGTCCAATCTAGAACCAAATATTTACATCAGAAAGTGTTCACACCGCTCTTAAATCAGACTGAAACGGATTTACATACAAATCAGAGGCCAAATCCATGAAAGCTTTCAGAAGAAGGTTCTTAAGACAAACACTGGGAAGTATTTTTAATAAATCCACTCAGAGGGGCAAAAACACCAAACGCTCAAACCAGAAGAAACAGAGGAAGTGGTTTTTACAGTACCACTTGTTCTCAGAATGATTCTTAAGAGGTATAAGAGTTATAAGTTAAGAAAACACACATTTAAGAGGATTTTCTTTAAGACACTTTTGTGAATCTGGCCCCTGATTTGCAGCACTTCAGCTCTGTACTGTGAATGCAGCCTTCAGGTCAGTAAGTCAGACTGCAGATGCAGTGTGTGGTTTAAACAGTGCGGCCTGTGGATTATTGGGACATGTGAACTGGGCGGAGTAAGCAGGAGCTGGGGGTCATCGTGTGCCTCTCAAAGCTAGAATATGTCGAGTTAAAACGTTTATAAAACACTGCAACTTACCATAAAGTCATCATTTAAGCACTAAGACCGACAGCCGTGTCGTTTGGTTTGGTTCTGTTGCAGTGGTGCATATCGTGGCCCACTAGCAGATGTTCCCCGGCCAAGTGATAAGTGATCTTTGCTTTCCTCAGTTGGGTGTCCCTGTCTCAAACTGACTGAGTGAATCAGATGTAATGGTATAGATGTTAAAGATTCAGTCACACACTGCTAGTCAGCATGAAGAAGCAGTTTTAACTTAGAGTCCGTTTAAAAAAAAGACCAAAATGGTGTATAAGCTATTAAGGGAGATCAGTGAGTGTCTTCCTGCAAATGAAATATCTGAAGACAGTGCAGTGCTGCCATTCTGATGGACACGTGTCTTAATACTTGTTTACAAAAAAATGGTGCCAACATGAACGTCATAAGGTTTAGGCACCAACAACACAAGCTACCTTCCAGTCTCCAGTGTGCGCTCTTCCCACCAGACACTGCTCATCACGTTGTTTCAGCACTGCATGAACATAGTCCAATCATCATCATAACGTCATCACACCTGCTGTGTTCAGACAGAAAACATACTTCTCCACTGTATGAATAATTGTGTATTCGTTTTAATATATAAAATTATTGCATTTTATATATTAATAAATAATGAATGCTTTTCCACTGTATTATAAATTCTTCACTGGCCTCAGTTCATGCCTGGATGCCAGCTGGCAGATCTCTGCTCACCGTTTTGTACAGTCTGACGAGTTACACTTGTGTGCTGTGGATATGTTTGACTTTTTATTAAGGGGGGGCATTTCCCACCTTTTAATGACTGCATGCATTAGACTTTAGAACACATTAGAACTCATTCTGAGACTTCACTGCAGCCTTCTGTAACATCAGGGTTATCTTAAGAAGCTTAAAGGTAAAAGTGACATTTGTCTTTTATTGTCCGTTTCACACATTCTGTGCTTTATTATGAAGTACAGCCGTCACCACTGCAGTTACATTAGTACTCAACATCAGCTTACATTGACAATAACACAGCAAATCTAGCATTTCAAACACTCTGCATTTACTGGCAAAAGATGAACTAGGAAGTCATATAACCGAGCACATCCATCAGGCCCCAGCAGAACTTAAAATATTCATCAGCCACTTCTTTGAGAACGTACAACTGTCAATGTTTTAAAAATTGAGTAATAGACTATAATCATGAATTAATCATGACAGCCCTACTTTTAAAACCAAGTGTGCCAACTCCTCTATGACAGGGTCACAGTTACTCACCATCCCAATGTGTCCTACATCCCCAAAACCTGTACCTGTGTAACCTGACTGAGTGCATAAGCTTACCTGGCTTATTTAGTTGTTTCTACAGCACTGTTCTAGACACTAAAAAGCTCTTTAACATTTGGGACAGATAGTCACATCCACCACCGAGGCTCAGCATCCACCTGAGCACACATTAGCTATTAGAGAGGTGAGGAGAGACTGTCAGTTTTTGAAGATGGAGATGATTAGCAGTGGGAAATTTAGTCAGGACGTCAAAGTAACACCACTAAGGCACCATTTATAGAAACAAAGCACTTCTGTACGTCGCTCTGGATAAGAGCATCTGCCAAACGCCCTAAATGTAAACTCATCTTTTAGAGGAAATGACCACGGATCATTTTCTGACCTCAGAGAATCAGGACCTCTCAGTCTCATCTGACACAGACATTTACACAGTACAGACTCCCCATCGCTGCACTGCCATCTTTAATGTTTAATAGGCCTGCTTATGTCAGTGGTGTTCAGTCTCAACACCTGCTTGTCTGTATATTTGGTGTAAATCTAATACACAATATGAGAAATGCTGTGATAATTATTTGCAAAAATTAAAGATTGAGTTGAGTTTGTTGATGGTATGTCAAAATGTCACATTTCTCCAGTCAGTCATGAGAAATTCATCCATTATGTTGATATTTTGTGTTTCTTATATATGAGTACATCTCTAAAAATTTGAATATTGTGTGGAAAAAGTTCATTTTTGGTCATAATGGAATTCTGAAAGATAAACTATCATATCATATATATTAAACATACAGTGATATGTCAAGCCTTTGTTTTAATATTGATGAATATGGCTTACAGCTCAGAAATCCAGCATTTCAAATTATTAGCACATTTCAGGTAAAATGAAACGTCACTTTACATGTAATAAATAAAACAAATTATGGACACAAACAAACTTTTTCAGTATATTCTCATTTTTGGAGATGCACTAGTACAGTCACTCTACACTGTAAGCTACACTGAGTATTGTTTTTATTGTGTTCCATTTGCGTTTAAATGACGTGGACACTTAAATCTTATTTCAAAGCAATGAATTTTGTCATTATTTTTGTTCATTTTCGTAGAGAAGAGTCTCCGAAATTACACAAATGACCTTCTATCTACAGTAACCTGAAGCAAATCTTGAACATGAAACATTCTTAGCTCAACATCGTCTGAACACAGTCCAGAAGGTTCAACAAGCTGTATTACAATAAATCCCATCTGATTAATATTACAGGTAGGTCCCAGCAAGGACCACAGACACAGAGAGGTACTGCTTTGAGTTTGTTATATGAAGGGAGTAGTTCTTCAAATAAAGTTTTATAAAATATAAATATCAGAAGATTCAGCTGCAACATTTCAGGCCCAAAGCAATTTTCCTGTATTTGTTCTGTAGGGCACACTAACTGAAATAGGTTGTATTTGCATGTAGATGGTAATGTGAGTAACTGCAGAGGTGTGGCATTAGTGTTAATATGGTTTATTTTACAGACTGTTCATTGTTGTGACACTTGTCTGTGGAAGGTCGATGTTGTATGGAACTCTGTTGAATATTAAAATGGAACTCTCTGTAAAATACAATGACATTTTATAAAGAAATCAAAAATGAATATGGCAGGTTTGTGTTTTTTGACACTCAGCACCATCACTGTAAACACTGCATTCAGGCTTTGAGACAGAAATAATAAACCAGTTTAAACTCCAGGAATAATTTACATTAATCATTACAACCTCATGAGCCTCAGAAGTTTTGAACTCCATTTAAGACCACACAGGGTGTTTAGAAGAGGTGGGACCAGACGAAGGGCCATCACATCTAAATTACCCAGAAATAGTTCATCTGTCAACTTCTAGCCAAAGCAAGTGACCTCCTCAGCTCTTCCAGATGATTGTTGGCTTGTGTGATCATCATGCGAATAGCATCCTACAGGGAACACAACACAGTAATGAATTTAACAGAAGACTGTTTTATACATTAGAGGTGAGTAGAGAAGCCAAATCATTGCAGTCATCCTCATTAATAGTTTATATTCAGACTAATAATGTAACAAACAAGACATCAAACATTCTTCAGACAGTTCTTCACTAATCTGCTGCAGAACGTCACATAAATGTTGGCACTTGTAGGTTTGCTTTTCACTTCATCCCAAATCAGCTGGATGGGGTTTAAGTCTGAGACTGTGCTCCACTCCATGTTTTCAAGCTGACCATCTTGTAGTTTTTCCTGAGGTAGTTCTGGCAGAGCTTGGACTGATGTTTTGGGTCATTATCTTGGTGCATACTTGAAACATTCTAAAACTGAGTGTGCCAAGGATCCACACTTCTCTCTGGCATTACAGCCCTTTCAGTAGCTATAAGACTTCCTGGTATTCAGATTGGCCAAACTAGCCACAAAATAAAGCTGCACACCGATGACATATTTACGTTTATTTCTAACCCTGAAAAATCAGTGACTTCCCTATTAACAAATACTGACTCATTTTCTAAATTATCAGGGTATAAAATAAACAGCTCCAAATGTGAAGCCCTCCCCCTGACATCTTACTGCCCTAAAGCAGTCTTAGTCACATCCTGTTCCCCACAAATCTGTCAGATCTGAGCAGGGTTAATGTAGAACCTTTCTTGGACCATTGACAGGTGCTCTGCTCTGTCTCTCATTGTGGTGAAAGGCCAAAGTCCTTAAAATGAATGTTTCCCCAAAATGTAACCACATTATTCAGGAATGACCTATTTCTATTCCTTTGAAATATTTCCCTCAATTTGAGCAGCTTTGTAATGTTTTTCTTGGGAATGGTAAACGGCCCCATTTACATCTAATTACAAAAACCAGTGAACAGGGAGGGCTGGGCATATCTAATCTTCTGCTCTACCACTATACTTTCTGCTTGAGACACCTGGTGCAGTGGTCACTTCCCCTGAAAGAGCACCACCCTGCTTTGAAATAGAGAACCATGTGTGTCACCCCCAGCCTGTTAGCTACCTCTGATGAATTCAAATCACCCAGTAGTGATTGTGTTCAGACAGCTCTCATGGTAAGCAGGAGGATACTATTGAGACACTGGTAGTTATGTAGAGCTCCCAGCCTAAGTGAATGATATGACTTATTAAATAGAGTGGCCTCCTATGAAAGACTCTCAGGACGATGGGGATGCCCAATCAGTATTGTAAGAAGTGGCAGAAGTTCTTGGATCATTACATTGCATTTAGCGGACGATTTTATCCAAAGCGACTTACAATAGCGGGAAAGTACAAATGTGAAAAATACTAGAGTTGTACTAGTATTTACTAGTACTAGTATACTAGAATTAACATTTGGATATCGAATGCTGAGTGCATATCAGTACTCATGGGGAGTATTTGGGATCACTAGAGCAGGTGCTCTTTGAAGAGCTCGGATTTTAGGAGTTTCTTGAACCCAGTGAGGGACACCTCTGCTCTAGTGGTGGTGGGCAGCTTGTTCCACCATCTGGGAACTACTGAGGAGAACAGTCTGGATTGCTTTGTGTGAATGTTAGGCAAAGCAAAGCGACCGGGCAGGGACATAAGCTTTTAGGAGCGAGTGCAGATAAAAGGGAGCCTGCTCTGTCATCACCTTATAGGCGATCGTGCAGGCTTTGTGTTTGATCCGGGCAGCAATCGGAAGCCAGTGTAGCTCAATGAGCAGTGGGGTGACGTGTGCCCGTTTTGGATGGTTAAAAATCATATTGGTTTAGCCCCACTAAACCCCACTTGATAGCAGGTTGTCAATGTTATTACACAATCACCTGTGTTAAGGTGGCGGCAGTATTTTATTTTTAATGATGTACTTTATTTCAGTGTATTATTCTTATTATAATTACTCATACTGTAAGTGTAACTGTCTTTTCCCTGCTCTTTTTTCTGATATTAGCTACTTTGTACTGTGAACAGGCTATGTTAACTATACTAACTACAAAATGTTTCATAAAATGCTGATCATAAACAAAATTTACTTTTGACTGGTAGTGTTTACATCCTGACAATCCAATCAGTCATAACTGAGTGAATACAGAGCTGAGGAACATCTACTTCAGGTTCACTTTGTGTACCGGTACTTTATAAAACTGAAGGCCACATACACTATATGGACAAAAGTATTGGGACAAAGCTGATTCTGAAGTGAAGGGTATTAAAGAGAGTTTATGCTGCTTTTGTTAGAGTCACTGTCTCTGCTGTCTACAAGCATTTGGACATATAGTGACAATGTGCAGACAGACAGGCTTCTGTGGTTTAAGCGCTGTGCTGATGTTTGTACCTGGTTTGTCTCCTGTTTGTTGCGTTTGAACTCCTCTCTGGCCCAGTCTCTCAGGTACCGCTGATCTGCTGTATCTGGGACGTGCCGGATGGTCCTGAGCATACTGCGGTACACAGCTAACACTCTCTGTCTCTGTAAGAACTAAACACAGCGCTCAGTCAGCAGAGTCCGTCTGAACACAGTCACAGTAAACACCGCTGATGTACTGTACCTGTCTAAGGTTCAGGGCAGTAGGTGGTAATTTAGACACAGACATGATAACTACGCCTCCTCACCTCCACTTCACTTATTCGCCGCCGCTGTTTGTGTGTTTACATGTCAGGACACGTAGCAGCGCCCCCTCGTGACCCGGAATAGATGAACAGTTACAGTCACAAAAACAACTCTTACGTCATTATTTAGGTATACTAATGAATTATTTTGTGAATATTTGTTCTTTATTTTGGAATATTACCAATTATTCTTTATATATTAATAAATTATTTTATATTAAGTTATTATTTGATGTTACTACTTGTCTTCTTAAGAGAGGTTATAGTTCTAACATTATTAAAGTTCCCAAGCAGAGATGGTACCACCTCAACATTACTGTTCAGCTCTTTTTGAGACTGTTATCAAGTCCACAAGTCCAAGTCTGCAGCTGGGTGAGCTTAAATTTAGGCCAAGTCTTAAGTGGCCTAACACCACTGATGTATTTTTTATGTGGGGGGGGGATAATCTCCACTAGTACATACAGGTTCAGACACTGTTAGAACAAAATCATTACTTATTCCCTAATTTTTTAAAAAGCAGCTTCAGTCCCCTGCAGTTTTTACCGTCCAAATACAATGTTGCAATATATTAAATGAAGATGGGTCTAGCGCTAGGACCAAGCGGGAAATGGCTGCTCAAGCTAAAGCCTATTTCCCTTAAGACCGCCTACAAGCTCGTCGATTGGCTGTGCCGTTTCTTGCTAACGTGTGATTGGTCGTCACCGCTGTCACTCCATCAAACAGAGTCTGGACAGACGTTTGTGGCAGGAGTTCGTGTTCACCTGCCACTGTAAGTTTTTAACATGTTTTTACATTTTAACATGTCTAAAAAAGAAAAATGGAAATAAGAGATATCATGGCACTGTTCATGCAGTTCAATAGTTATTTAATCTCAGTATTTAACCAGCCTGTGGTTTGGACATTATTACATAAATCATAATTCCCCCTCCACATTGTAGACTTTGTCTGCTTAGATCACAGACTTAGTAGTAATTTTTCATTGTCTATTGTTTAGTAACAGAACTATGGTCTGAAATATTCATCAGTTAACGTCATGCTTCTCTACTGTAGATAAAGAGTATCTATTGTAGAATCCCTGCTACATGCATACATTATGTCCAAATGTTTGTCGACACCTCTTCTAAATGTATTCAGCTACTTGAAATTGCACCCACTGCTGACACAGATGTACAAATACACACTCTGCTTGTCTAGTCCCTGTAGAGAAGTACTGCCAATAGAATAAGTCTTCGTGGAGCAAATTAACATGAAACTTTTGGCATCATGTCTAAAGCATGTGGGCTAGAGGGGTATAAAGCCCCCCAGCATCGAGCTGTGTTCTCTGGAATAATGGTGCTCCATCCAGTTTTTCGGGATGAGTTGGAAAGGTGATCATCCAACCTCAGTAACACTGTTGTCACTGAATGTAATCAAATTCTTGTAGTAAATGTAGTAGGCTTTCCCTGCTCAGTAGGAAATAAAAGCAGGAAAAACTATTTTAAAGCCCTTAATTTAAAAAGAAAGGAGTCCCAAAACTTTTGTCAATTTAGCGTACAACTCCAGTACAATGACTTTTTTTCAACTGTGTCAATTCTAAATTTTAGTTTGATACATCTAATCATGAATTTACAGACACAATCTACCAGCTGTTGCTGGCTGTCAAGAGAAGATAAAGGACCATTAAGTTGAATACCTGCCTGTCACTTATCTGACCTTGTCTAGGCTTAAGTTCTTTAGGACTCGGCCCTCTTCACTGTTATTCAAACAACCTTCATCTACAGTTCCCATCTGAATTTTGATATCCCGCAGACGAAGAAGATGACAATCTGTCTCTTGTGGCACTGGCATTTTTCGTCCAAATTGAAATGACCTTCGATACTCTTATTTTGTGTTTTGACTGTGGTCATGAACTGTCAGAATAGACGTAATCTTCATCACTAAATAAAATGTTTTATTAGTGCTTTGGGAACCAATGAGCTGTAAGAGCTATTCAAAACAGACCTTAACCCCAAAAGTCTCTGAAGATTCAACTGCACATCACCATTAGCTATTTTAGTCTAAATTGTGAATGTGTAGACAAAAGAAACATACTGGCTGAAGGGAAAAAGAAAGACAAAAGACCTGATAAAGAGAGAGAGAGAGGAAGGGAGCTTGCCCTTGGGTTTATTTCCTACACCAACAGAAATGAGAACGGAAAAAAAAACATGTACAAAAATGTACACTGCATAATTTATAAATACATTTTTGAGTGTATAAATTAGAAAATACACAGAAGGCTAATAATACAATTCTCTCTATGAATAAATTTGCTCAAACTAGTTGTCAGTTCAATTGACTGGCTAAGATGCTACTTCCCCTCATGTTTTTGGTGATAAGAGTGTAAAATAAAAGGCACAGCAATTTAACGGGTTAATGATTCAACCAATCCCTGCATAGCCCACTCAAGGCCAAATCAGAGTGAGAAAGAGACCTATTCAATCATAAATTAACACATCATTTGTGAAGAAAAAGGCATTATTGAACTATTCATTTCAACTAGTGTTCTCATTATACAATGGTTTAAATAAATTAAGGCTTAAAATTACTTGAAAGAGTGTTTGAGAAGTACAGAGCATCCAACTTAGAAATTCTCATCCATTCAGACTGCACTAATAGTGTGTGCAGATTCTTAATACAGAATAAATTATACACAACTATATGTAGTGTACAGGCAGACTCAAATCGTACCAACAAAGGAATGGAAAACCAAAAACAAACACACACACACACACACACACACACACACATCCCACAACTAGCAGATGTGCAGTGTCAGGGTTTTAAACAGAATGTAGTTGGGCACGTCCTTCTAAACATAGACCAGGTCTTGTCCATGCCCCTGAGCAGGGGTTTCAGGCTCTTCCCCCTGCTCATCATAGTCTTCATACTCTATGGGTTTGGGGCAGCTGTACGGATGGCCATTGTCATCAAAGAATCGGCGAAAGGTGAACTCATAGAAGGCGTGCTCTGGGTGCTTACCATTCTTGAACCAACCGTTTAGTGTGTCGTTATGGTTGCCATCATCATCGCTCCACAGCTTGTCAGGGTCAACAGGGTCAAAGTTGGATGTGTCGGTGCAGTGAGTAATTTTGGGTATGTATGGTGCAGGATGGTGTTGCTGCCGCAGGTCAATGGAGAAGTCAATGTTTTTGAAGAATGGGTGTGCTTTAATCTCATCTGCACCATTCTTCCCTAGTCGGTCCTCAGGTCCGCGGCACAGCTTCACAATCAAGTCTGACGCCTCTGGACTCAGCTTGGCCTGCGGAGGAATGTGTAGTGTTGTCTGCCAGTTTATCACCTGCAAGAGAAAGAGAGCGATCGACTCAAAAACAGAACATAGTTTATCTGAATTTGAGTCTCAAATAAAATATCTCTACCTCTAAACACCTTGATTCACCTTACTAATCATCATGCTTAATGGATCAGTTTCTTAGTTCTAGAGCTGAAAATCCTCTGTTCCACACCAAAACATTCAGCTTATTGTTATGTCACTATGTGAAATCTAATTCTGAACAGTGACGGTTTCTAAAGCAGAAAAAACATTACACTTATAATAATATAGTTATTGCTTAATTATCTAGTTTTGTTTATGTTTGTACTTTTCCTGACCTTCATCTGGGTTTCCAAAGGAGTGGTAGCCAGGAAAGGAGGCTGGCCAACCAACATCTCATACAGAATCACCCCCACACTCCACCAGTCACATAGCTGGGTGTAGCCTGCCACAGTACAAACACAGATACAAGTCAACCCAAAGAGAACAGTCACATGTAATGACAAATCAATTAAATACATGTCTGCTAACCCTTGATATGTCTGGCTTTCTCTACCTCCTGTTTAAGCTATTTTAGAGTAACTTTTAATATTACACATATAAAGATGTACATTTTGCTTTACCAATCATGTTAAACTGACATGTTTAGCATTTAGAGACAGTTCCATTAAAATTCGGAATAGTTTCCTCTGATGTTTTGAAACACAGATGTTAATGGCTGTTGTAAGAAAGTGTCCATACCAAAAAAACTGCAAAACAAAAATACTTAAAAGATTAGAGAGTACTTCTGAACATCCTCTGTAAAAGCTGTGTTTAGCCGTCTCAAAAGTAGGAGTGTGTAGTGACATTATCGTGTACAGTGAGTGAAGTGTGTAAAGTGAAAGTGCATACTGAGTGTATGCTGGCATTACCTGTCCGCAGCAGCACCTCCGGGGCAATGTAGTTGGGAGTGCCCACTAGTGAGTGGGCTAGACAGCGCTGGTGTTGCCTAGCAGCCCGCCGTTCCAGTGGCTTCAGTCGGTCACCACATCGACAGTTTGCAGGATCTTCCCACTCCTTACTGAAGTCCATACTGTCCTGCCGCACATGATCACCTGGGATTGAGAGAAAGCAGACATTTGCTTAAACCTATAGTAACCTTTAAGTACACCTTTTTGACATGAACCTGTGCCTACTCAGCAGGAATAGAACTTCATGACAACATTGTATCAGCACACATCTGGATTGCACAAATGCAACACTTACCACTCTGGTAGTATTTTGAGTCATGAGTCCAACGAAAACCTGTGCACAGCCCAAAGTCAGTGAGCTTTATGTGCCCATCACGGTCTATCAGGATATTGTCTGGTTTGATGTCACGGTGGATGAAGCCCATCTTGTGCACACTTTCAACCGCACAGGTGAGTTCAGCAATGTAAAACTGTGCCAGCTCCTCACCAAAGATGCCCAGCCGGATCAGCAGACTCATCATATCACCACCAGGAATGTAGTCCATAACAAAATACAAACTGTCCTTGTCCTGGAATGAATAGTAGAGCTTGACCACCCACTCATTGTCTGCCTCAGCAAGGATGTCCCTCTCAGCCTTGACGTGGGCTACCTGATTCCTCAGAAGCACATCCTTCTTACGGAGGGTCTTCATAGCATAGAGTGCACCTGTGTCCACCTTTCGTGCTAAACAGACCTCACCAAATGCCCCCACACCCAAAGTCTTAATCTTCTCAAACATGCACTTGTCCATCTTAGCACGTTTGAGGCGAATATAGTTAGACTCCTTCTGACAGAGCATCATGCGCATCTGCTCCTGGGCATCTTCAGACAGACCCACCTGTCAAAGAAATACAACTAGAAGTTACTCAAAGCCTTACAATAACCTCCCACCCACAAACCAACCACCTACCCACTCAGAAAGCAACACAAAAAATAAAACACATACCACATTCAAAACAGTACGCACTCACAAAGACAACTCTTTACAATACCAACATTAAGAACAAAATAACTCAATGTCATCTCATCTGCATGTCACAGATTTACTGTAGCCAAAACTATGGATGACAGCTAGAACAATTAGCAGTATTTAGACGGGTTGTATTCATCTCATTAGCTTATGTTTTATGAGCAACAGTATCACTTTTATGTAAAATACCAAGCAGCAACCACTAGCATTCAACTGAACCAAAGCATGCAATCACACATCTCACAGTTTCCAGCAGCATTTGCACTGTAGAGAACTCTGTAAGCTGTGTGTACGTATTAGAGATGGAACAATACTAGTTTTCTTGATGCCAATATTGAAATTTTGAGTATTGGCCAACACTGATCCAATATAGTTGAAGAATGACTAGGCTTTAAAATGACCAATTTTTAACTGAAGCTCTTCACTTTTGATAATTACCTAAATGTATACAGCACCCTACAGGTTCGGCCAATATCAATGCAAAACCAATACCCATCAATATGAACATGCCATCTCTAGTATTTATTCATGCTAGAACAAAAATGTTCACATGCTGATTAGTCACCACTTTTTCGTTCACAGTGCCTTACTTTGTCAGCCATGTGTGCGGACTATTCTGCTGCCAGGAGAAACCGTTATACCCTCAAAATCAGCTGTCACAGAGAGAGAAAAGAAAGAACTAGGAGCAAAGAAAACACAAAAGTGGAAGAGAAACTCCCGTTGACAGAATGGTAGGAAAAGAGTGGAATGTAAAAAAAAAGACAGATCAAGGGAGTACGTGACAGAGAATAGAGGGAAGAATAGAGTAACAGTAGGTATTCTAACCCGTTGCATCTCACTCTCCAGCTGTTTCTTGCGCCGGATTCTTTGCTGATGATTCTTCAGAATGTTCTCCACATGCTGCTCCATGAAGAATTTGAAGGCCTGTGGTGAATAGAGCTGCACCCTGCTGTCCCCACGTCGCTCTTCATCTCGTTTGTTCCTCCGCACTGGCACAGGCGACGTGGTGATTTGTTTTTTCTCCCGCTCTGTCCCCACGGCTGTCTCTGAGCCTTCAGCACGCTCACTAGAGCAGGTGCTGGCATTGTCCGTGTCATCCTCACCACCTTCCTCTTCCTTCTTGAGGCTAGGGTTTGGCTCGTACGGGCATGTGGTGGAAGGCTGTTGCTGTAAAAGGTGCTTGGGGTAAGGAGGTGGGGGACCCTGGTAGCTAGGCACCTCAGAGACAGCTGACCCCGGCCCAGCAGCCTCCTGATAGGGAGACAGAGGAGGGGGTGGTTGCTGCTGCTGTTGCTGCTGCAGCCAGGGTGGGTGTGTTGGGGCCACAGCTGTGTGAAGTTCAGGTTTTTGTACCCGCATGCTCTTCACTGGCTGCAGAATAGGTGCCTGGGTGATGGCAGTGACAGTGGTGGCAGAGGGCTGAGTGCTGGGTGCTGACGGGCATGGGCGACCACCCGACTGCGTATTAGTAAAGGAGTTGGAGCGTACTGGAATACTGTGAGGCCAGGAAGGCGGAGGGACTTCCTGGTTACTGCTGTTGACAGGAGAGGATCCAGGCTGCTGTGGTGAAGGCCTATGCTGGGGCAGTACTCCTAGGTTATACATATCCAAATTGTGACTGTTGCGGTTAGGCACAAGCAGGGACTGTGGCAGGTTGCCTCCATTGGAGTAGGGTGGAGAAGGCATAGGTCCACTAGCCTGCATCTGCTGGGCTGTGGGACTGTGTCTATTTGATTGACCCAGCGGGTACGGAGGAGGAGGCTGCCTGCTGCCACCAGCCATGCTTATGTACTCTGCTTGTGCGGCACCATTCTGGGGCCAGGCAGGGGTAAAGTTAAACTTGTTTCCCCCAGAGCCCTGCATGATGATGGGCTGGCGCCCCACAGGCCCTGGGCTGATACCCCTTTGGGCCTGGGCCGGAGGGTTTGGGTAGCTGTCAGGCCATGGTCCTTGGGGAATGGGGGAAATGCGAGGCACGAGGTAGTCCATGTTTCCAGAGTAACGTTTGGTGGCAGGGTTTGAATCCCAGGGAGAAGGGGGAGGGGTGACGCTACGCACCTGAGGTGGGAGAGGGGGATTCACACGCTGGCTGCTTACCCCGGGTGCATGGCTCTGGGAATAGGTGGAAGGTCGGGGTAGGTCAGTTTGAGGGCCAGGGCTGTTAGAGCGGTACATGATGCCATCTGCCATCAGGGCACCATGCCACTGTGGAGCCAGAGATTCCTTGGAACCCTTCCAGCTTGGCCTTCGCAAAACAGGCTGCTGGATGTGCGAGGGGCCTGTGCAAGTAAGACAAACAATTAATGCCTTTAAAGAGGAATTTGAGAGAGCCTGAGCAGCAAAAAGAAGAGAAGGCAGGTCTTTTAAATTTCATATACACATATCAGCGAGAGATAAGTGAATCTGACATTAAAATGAAACAATGACTTTTCCAGCTAATTGCATTATTATTATTATTATATTATTACTACTACTGTTGCCACCATGCAAGAAGGTCAAGGTTACAAGGCAATGCAGAACTGGTTCTCTGAATAGGCCAAAGAATGAACATGGTTCCCCTGGGAAGTGCACCCACCAGCTGCTTTGATGGCTGTGTTAGATGGACGTGCTGCTGCAGCTACCATCTGCTCTCTCACTGGGTCCTGGTAGCTCATCTTACCGATGTATTCTATAGCTGCTCCCACACTGCGACTGTTAGTCTGCTTCAGAGCACATATCACCATCTCCTACACACACACACACACACACACACACACACACACACACACACACACACACACACACTAAAACAGCAATGCACTGCACAAATCAATAAGACCAACAAACACATATACACAACTTCATCTAGTTAGGTGTCCATCTTATCATTTACAAATAAAAATGCTCAAGTAGAATTGGCATAAATTTTACTCTCTTTCAGACAGAAAAGAGAAGTGTGCATCATTGCTTTGAATTAACTGAGCATGCTGTGGTCAATTAAACAAGAGTGTCTCACATGCCATAATCACGCAGTACACAAAGTTGCAGAACTTTTTCTCTGATGGAAAACATCACTAATGTTTTCACCAGGAGCACATAACTGCGGTTGAAAACAAGTGAGCACAAAGTTGCCTAAGCCTGGTACTACAGCTAAAACTCGTCTGTCCACATACCATTGCTGTCATACCTAAACTATGTGAAATAATCACCTGATGAGAGAACTCTCTTATCTTGACCAACACAAAGCCCTTGTGTTTATTAAAAAGTATATCAAAATATACACTTCTTCATTCAAAAGACATATTTAAGAGTATTTTGGGAAAATCTTATACTGTACTTGGACAGTTCTCCTACCTCTGCAAATCCTGCAGCCACCAGCTCCTGTAGCATCTGCGGGTTCACCTCAGGAGCCCGACCAGTGGCAAATGGCAATAAAGATTTGCGAATCTCCTGCAGGGCCTTGTGGTAGGAGTTCTTAGGGTTCGCACTGCGGCCCTGTTGCCGCGGGTCCTCTGGCAGGTTCTTGCCCCCACCCGTCTCCACCTTGAGAGCATCAGAGGGCCGGGAGAGGTTCCGTAGGCTCTCCCTGATCTCTTGCAACATTTGCTGACTGTTGCCACTATAGCTGCTTGCAGGAAATGTCTTGGGTCGCATCTGCCTGTATCCTTCGGGTTTCTCGCTTCTCTTCATGAAAAACCATGTATCTTGTCAATCAAGCAGGTGAATGAAGTTTTGCAAGGAGCACAGTAACACTGTGAGGGTGTTGACGATGAGCTGTGGGTTCAGCCTACATACCAGAGCAATGGCAATATACCTGTATGGCAGGGACATGGAAAACATGTTGACATTAGAGTGCCACTGATTAAGCTCAAGAAATTCACATAAAATAGTATTATATCTTTCAAAAACTACCTTCCAAAGTTAATATCATCCCGAGCCTACATTTTAAGCTGGATGTTAAGAAACATGTTCATGTTTAACACAAACTTGCACATTATCTAATCTTCTAAATGGTTTGCAATGTAAAATTAGCTGGAAAGCCTTTGGTTTGGTGGTTGCAGTATGTTCTGCCTTGGTGTCAACACATTTCAGACAAATTTCAAATGTACCTCAAGGTGCCTCAAGAAAAACATGGAAGCCCATTGCTACTATATAAAACAACACAAAAAATAAAAACAATTACTTTCATATTATTAAGTTAATTGTTAAGCCATGGCTCATTGGGTATATGGCAAGCCGTTTTAGCCTAAAATGACACCAGCGATACAAGTCTTAATTCAGTTTTTACTAGTAAGAATTCTAATTCAAGATCTCTCTAATGTCGTTTTTACTAGTAACAACTCCCATTTCAGAAATCAATTATGACATTTTTACTAGTAAAAATAGAGACTTACATATCCATAATTAAATTCTGACTAGTCACATTGCCAGGTAGACATATCTTTAATGTAATTATGACTAGTCATAATTCTCCATTGACTTACATTGAATTTCACCCTCTCATATCCGTAATAAAATTGTTACTAGTAAAAACTCCAATTAGAGATATCTACAATTTCAAATGGCATTGCAGATATCAAGAATGTAATTCTTACTAGTAAGAATTCTAATTTTAGATATCAATAATGTAATTCTTACTAGTCAAAAACAGAATTGTAGATATCTAAAATTACATTTTAGAGCTCTGAAACCTTACATATCTCTAATTCATATTTTTACTAGTAAAAACTTAATTGGAGAGCTCTTGAATTCACATTTTTACTAGTCAGAATTCAATTATGGATATGTGGACCTGTACTTGTTACTAGTAATAATTGCATTGTAGATATCTGAAATTATATTTGTACTAGTAAAAATATAATTGTAGAT
>BRDA01004528.1:38864-53124 GCA_036984385.1 Crenuchus spilurus
TGTTAATATAAAAATGATCATGTTTATATTAAATGTAGATATCTGAAATTATATTTGTACTAGTAAAAATATAATTGTAGATATCTCAAATTGGAGTTTTTACTAGTAACAATTTTATTACGGATATGAGAAGGTGAAATTCAATGCAAGTCAATGGAGAATTATGACTAGTCAGAATTACATTAAAGATATGTCCACCTGGCAATGTGAGAGGTTAGAATTGAATTATGGATATGCAAGTATCTATTCTTACTAGTAAAAATGTCATACTTGATATATGAAATGGGAGTTATTACTTTGATACACTCAGAATTTTGACAAGCTAAGCCATTATTTTGAGATTAAATTATAACGACTTAGTGTCTCAAAATAAAGCCTTCATATAATGAAAAAAATTATAATTAGGTGCTAACAGATAGATTTTTTTGTGGTGGGAATGGGCTTCCATACATTACAAACATAAATTAAACAATAATACATAAATAAAGTGAAATACACGAAAGTTAAAGTAGCTACATTTGTATTTAAGTAAAAGTAAATAGCAATTTTGGAATATGAAAATAGTAACCTGCTTCACCACTTGAGTTTTGTATTTAAATGTTATTAACTAATGTTACATGAACATTAATAAGTGAACTTACTAGAAAACATTTAACTACAGTTTTAAAACTAGCAGAAGATTTATGTAGCATAACAGGTTATATTAGCAAAACAAACAGGCTGACAGCTGCCAAATGTTTCAGTAATAAAAAAGTATACAAACGAAGATATAACGTCAATAAATAGGCGGTTAGTGGGGATTTAACCAGATAATACTAGCCATATCCGATGTATAATATGTATATCTGATGTATAATACTACATGAGGCATAACACTAACCATATCTGTTGTAACTATCTATAATACTTGCTATTCGTTATGTATTTTAGCTGTATTTATTGTAAATATAGTAGCTATGCCTGATGCATAATTCTAAGTATATCTGATGTGTGATAACTGTAACCTAACCGGGCTTTCGGCAGACGAATATTAAGACAGACCGCTAGCTAGTTAGCTTAGCTCGGCTTTTCTAATTTAACGTTAGCCACATAGCTAGGTAACTAGTTTCAGCGCTTTACTACCTCAGACTGAGAACGGTCGTTTACTGTCATAACGTACATGATTACATTTTTCAGTAGACATTTAAATGTTGAAAAGCTCTCTTTATGTCGGGAAACGTCAGACCTGTTGATAGCATAACGGCGAGGCCTAAAACTCTTTAGCTTAGCCGTTACCTTTGATGCACAGTGGAGCATTAAAGTTACTCACCCTCGACTACAGAATATCCATAATGTTTGCGTCGAAACCTTATCGTAGAGGACTAATTTTGAGGATAAAAAAGGTAATAAAAAACGGAGTAAATATGAGATATGTCCTAGAATCTAGGCTAGCTTGCTAGCGGCGCAGCTTTTGTATTGACACCGTCGCCTTAGCACTCAGAGTCTGTCAGAGTGAGCACAGATACCCGGATGTGTGGATAGTCTAGGCATGGGCAATACCACTAATTTACCTTTCGATTCGATACCGAGTAATTCCCATACTATTATACCAATACAGATTCTTGTCCCGATACCCAGGGCCGTTTCGAGACTACTTGTTGCACTAGGTTACACAGACTTCAGAGGGGCACAGCTGTTGTAGGAATACACTTTTGCATCTAGTAAGCCTAAATACACAAAAAGCACCACATACACTAAAAAATTAATAGATTAAAAACAGATTATATGATTTGTCTTGGAAACAGCTTTTATGTTTCTTGAAATACTCATTAAGGCCCAGTCACACTGTGGTTGATCCATACATTTTCATCCGTGAGATTTGCCAAAACAGGTGAGTTTATCATAAATGACTTTTGCATAAATGACTACACAAGTGAGAGGCGGTGTGGTACACTGACAATCAGGAGGTGGGGTTAGATGGTTATTTTTTCTTTTTCTTTCTTTTTTTTTAAGTATTTTTTATATTGGACTCTTGTACTATTGTTAGTATTATATTTATTTCAACATTATATTATGAATAATGTTATAATATAATTCTTTTTTATCATTTTGACAGTAGCCCAGTTGCATTTTCAAACAGGGAGCAGCTGGTGGCCTGGTGATAGGGATCCAGTCTTGTGACTGGAAGGTTGTCGGTTTGATCCCTTGGCAGGTAATAACTGAAGTGTCCTTGAGGCACCATGGATAGAGCTGCCCACTGATTTGGGCACATGTTCTCACAGCCTTGTGTGTGTGTGTGTTTGTTTCACTGCATGGATGGGTTAAATGCAGAGGTCAAATTCCCTTGTGCTGTCACTTTGGCAAAAGTTTAATCTAAACTAGCTAAATTTAGCAAGAAAACCAATGTGTTTATAAATTAATCAAAGAATTGTTTTCTATAAAGGCCACATGACTGTTAAAACCCTGTCTAATAATTTCACTTGGGCCAATCCAAATAATTTTATAGCCTACATGCCAGTCGGCCTTTCTGCCTACTTCATCCCACCCACACGAATATGAACATATGGAACGTGCAGATGACAAACAAAATGGCATGATACTGTAAATAATGCAAATGTTGCTGCATTCCTGCTAGACAGGAAATTATCTTGTTTTGTGTTTGATTTATGTCAGCAGAGGAACTTGGGTTTGGAGGAGGTGCAGAGACAGTAGTTGTAGGAGCTACTGAGCCAGCACAGCAGCATCTTTGCAACCACTGAAAAGGAATGCACGCAGACTGATTTGGTGCAACAGAGCATTAACACTTGTGGTGCTCCTCCCATTCAGCTCCAGGTGGAAATTGATGCTGGAAATTGACTGTAATGGCCTTTGGCTTCTGTAATGCCAGACTTTGATGAAGCATACTGAACTCAGCAGTACAGCGTGGAAACTGACCCATGCAAGGAGGATGCAGTACACTCTGTCTACACCACAGATTGTCAGTTAACTACAGTTTTCTCGGGTTGGTGTCATACTACCAATGTTTTGTGCAAGAGTTTGCTGACTTAGGTGCGCTGCTGCACTGCCTCATGGAGAACCACACAACTTTTTCCACTGAGACAAGAATGCTGAAAGCACATTCACTGCTCTACACACTCAGCTCTGCAAGGTGCCAAGCCTGGATTTTTCATTAGTATGATAGAGGTTAATTGTGGACACAAACGCCTGTGACAGGGGTACTGGTGTATGGAGCCATTTTCTCACAGGTGCAGGAAGGCAGTGAGAGTGGCATCGCTTACTATAGCTGGTGATTGAGAAAACCAGAGCACAGCTATTGTGTAATGAATAGAGAACTGTTGGCTGTTATGTCAGGGATAAGTCACTTACATCCTTACCTGTATGGAGTCCCTTCCGTGCTCCACATTAACCAGGCTTCACTGACATGATTGATTTAGTTAATGGAGCCTAAGGGCAAGGTGAATAGTTGTGCTGTAGGAGTACACCTGTTATATTCAGCATCAATCTGGTCACCTACACAGTAATGTTGACACCTTGTCATGCCATCCGAGTGCTGCAGAGGAGTAGGCCTACTGCTACTGTGCACATGTGAAAGAGAGAGCTGGGGCTGTAAAAAGGAGTGTTCTCATGACAGTGGCCCTTTTTGGACTGGGTCTTAACGCTGTTCCAGCATGCCCAGGAGGAAGTTTTCCTGGGCATGGAGGTGGCTTCATTTGGGGTGGGGGCTGGATTGAACTGAAGTGAGCCCTTAACGAGTGAGAGAAGCCCATCCCTGGAGAACACTTCTGGCAGCTGCTGCATAACATTGACTAGCCAGCTTTGGACATTTTGGCATGAGAATGAAAGTACCATGTGAAGACAAGACTGGAGTTCGTCAAATGTTATGCAGCAGAATTGCATTGGCATCTCCACACGGTCCAGCAGTTGGCCATATACCTTCAGAAGAAGGCCAGCACTCACCAGAAGCGGGCATATGGCTTACACTGTCAAGGTCCGTCGCTATCACCTGGAGGTTGAGTCTGGCTGTACAATCCCCTTCGCAAGAAAGGCCATTGTCCCAAACTGTAGTCACATTGAGAGGGGCTCTGGTGAAGAAATGTCTGGGTGAGGCGGCGAACTGTTGTGGTCCATGGAGAAAGACTAGCCTCATTACATTACATTGCATTTCGCGGACGCTTTTATCCAAAGCGACTTACAATAGTGGGAAAGCACAGATGCAAAAAAATAATACTAGAGTTGTACTAGTATTTACTAGTACTAGTATACTAGAATTAACATTTTGATATTGAATGCTGAGTGCATATCAGTACTCATGGGAAGTATTTGGGATCACTAGAGCAGGTGCTCTTTGAAGAGCTCGGTTTTTAGGAGTTTCTTGAACCCAGTGAGGGACACCTCTGCTCTACTGGTGGTAGGCAGCTTGTTCCACCATCTGGGAACTACTGAGGAGAACAGTCTGGATTGCTTTGTGTGAATGTTAGGCAAAGCAAAGTGACGTTCAGTGGAGGAGCGCAGCGACAGGGCCGGGACATAAGCTTTTAAGAGCGAGTGTAGATAAGGGGGAGCCTCCAAAATTGACTTTCAGCTGAAAAGAGGCCTTTTTTTTCAGGAGCCACAGTCCAGATCTTTTTCTCCTCAGTTCAGGTAAGACACTTCGGACATCTCTGATTCAGGATTGGCTTGATGTTAGGAATGTGGCAATTGTAGCCAGTGAGACACATTTATAATATTTGATTTGTAATTTACTCAAACTCCAAAAGATACTGGATTTCTGAGCTATAAGCCACACTGATCAACATTACAATAAAAAAGGCTTAAAATATGTAAATTTACATGTAATGAATCTAGTTTACCTTTATGAATGATCAAAAGAATGAAAAACTGCTGAATTTTCACATTTTTCTTGTATGACTGTATATGTAATACACAGTCAAATCAGAATGACCACCTCTGGTTTGAAATGAACTTGCCATGGAACTTCACAGATGCCACATGACAGCCTTTGTTGAATGTATAAATAATCAAGCACAACAGTCTCAGAGTGTATCAGAGTGCAAAATGATAATCACAGGCAAAGGAAGCTATTTTACTGATGTCCTAAAGAGCATGATAACAGGGTACCAGGTGAAGAGTGGCATCATCTCGAAAACTGATAACTTTGTGTATGTTCTAGTACGGTAGTGAAGGAGTACAGAGAATGAACTTCTCATCTATCGAGTGCCTCTCAGTGCTATAACAGTGGGGTTATTGATGCCAGAGGGGAACAATGACAGTAGCAAGAAAATATCTGTTTTATTTTTCAGTGAGAAAAACAATTCAAAAGCAAAAAACAAACAAATGAAAACTGTAGGTCAAAAGAGCATTTGGGGGCATATTATCAAAACAGCCACATCACACAGGGACTCGTCTGTGTATGTAAACTGCCTCTCCATCAGTACCACACACTAAGCACTGTCCAAGGACATCCAGGCTGTTAACAGACAGTGTCTGGCTGGGAAGCATATGAGTGGTTTCCAGCCTCTGGAAGTCTCCATTTAGCCAAGTGGTGATGAGGGACTGGTTTCCCCCTGCTGGAGCCGCAGCACTGCGAGACATCATGCTGGTGTTACGCCCTGACAAACAGAAGGATAAACCAAAAATAAAGAAATAAAATGAACATTGAACCACCTGCTTTAAAGTGTGTAATATGCAATCTCCAAACATGCAGAACAGGATTAACAATACAGTTCACAAGCTCAGGTAAAGTCTTCACATCCTGAATACTGTCAGGATATTCTGTGCAGTTTCACTACTTTGGCTTTTCTCAAACTTTGATCTTAGACTGCGGATGTAGCAATGTAGCCCACCTTTAACATTGGAAAGGCCAATGACTCAAAATCATCTATTAATGTGTGCCTATGGTTATATGTATAATATGTCTAATTTTGTCATGGCTTTAGTTCTTGAAGTTGAACAACAGAGGAACTGTACACATGCTTACCCTGCAGGAATGAGGGTGCGTCTGACCCAGAGGCGGTCTCCCAGTGCAGCAGAGAGCCATCTTCTGAACAAGTAAACAGGTGGTCTGGATTTGATGGATGAAAGTGCACCTCCCACACTACATGACAAAAACAATGTAATTTCAGTGTGAAGCCCTCACCACCTTTCAAACATCTTTTTACCATTAAAGGGCAAGATGACTCAAAAGCACTACAAGTAGAACAACAGCTGTGACGCATCTGGATGCAAGCTAAATATTATTTACACCTCAGTGAGAGAAATACTCTTTTCTGATTGGGTGGCATGTGTGTATTAATTCTGTATAACAGCTACTAATTAGATCTGGTAAAAAAAAACTTCAATGACTTCTGCATCAATGTTCTGGAAAGTGTTTAGCACAGCACCTGTAATAAGCACCTGTAATAAGTATCTTTACACTGACAATCTGAGACAGAGTAGCTACAACAGCAGCCAATAACAAATGTAAAAATGGTTGATTTTGTGAACATATAAATACACAAATGTGTCTAAATGTGGAATCTGTGGTACAAGCACAACAATGGCTTTTCACATCATGGAGTTAATTTTCAAAAGTCAGGCACTCACTTTCAGCAGAGTGGGCCTCCATGAGAGAGAAGGGCATGTTGCCCTGCCTTACGTCCCAGATACACAGCATGCCATCCTGGCCTCCAGTAGCCACTACATGTTGCTGATTTGGGTGTCTGTCCACACAATGCAGAGGCACTCTGTCCCCAGTGCTGCAGACACAAAAGTGTTATTAATATTACTATAAATAAAAAAGAGGAAATACATTTCTTACAAAACTGATGGAGACTGATAAAATACAGATACACAGCTCCAGCATAAGCAAATATAAAATCTGGGTACAGTTTTATTTATTAGATTTCTATACATTTAAACTGTTGTGACACAGTCCATAAGATAAAATGGTTTATCGTTAGAGGAAAGGTTTTTAAATCAGGAAATATTTCAGCTGTTATTTTACTAATTCAGTTAGCTCCGTGCTATCTGAAAGGAAAGGCATCACTGACTTAATTAATTGGAAGTGCACCCACTTACAGCGTATAATACTTGAAGAGATTTAAGTGTTTCTCAAGAAAAATAATAAAGCAAAGCATTGCATGCCTGCATCTGGTGCTGGGGGAGAAGAATTTGGAGGTGCACTGTGTGGACGGGTAGCTTTCTTTTTCAAATTCTTAAGAAATTACACATTGACTACTACTGAACATCTGAAAATGTTAATATTGGAAGAAAATTAGCAACACATGAAACACCTGTTTATGTACAGCAATGGACACCAATCCTGCTCCCGGAGATCTGCCTTCAACCCTAATTAACCCCAACTGATTCATTATTTACTGCAATTCACAAGTTTGTGATTAGCAGAATGGGGCATGTTAGACCTGAGAGTCAGAGACCACTGGATTACAGTGTATATATTAATCTGCACTTTTGAAATCTATATGCTGAGAAAACAGTTTAATGTTCCAACAGAGACCTACATTACAAAAGCTTTTTAATTAAAAAAAGTATTTTTAATACAAAAAAGTATGGATCCTGTGCACACACTGGCTTGTGGGGTAGCTTTTGTTTCTGTGTTTATTTGTTTCTTGGTGTTTTTATGATGTTGATATTGTGTTGGTGCCAGAACGCTGGTGGGAAATTAAACAGCTTCTCTTGTAACAACAGAAAGAAGTGTCTAAAGGTGAGTGAAGAGAAAAGCAGTTACAAACTGAATGGACAGTGTTGAGAGGACGTCTGTCAGAGTGGAAACTGAAACTGAACAAGAAGCTGGTATATGTACAATTTGGGGGCAGGGGCAGGACGGTTATTAAACAGCCTAAAATTTTGGACCCATTTTCACGGTCTGGTTTTTTATGAGTGACTTGTGTCAGAAGGAGGAGATGACCATGTTTAAGGTTCACAGTACATCAGTTCCATGTACCACGGTAAATACAGTTTTCACTCTAAGGCACCTTAAACAAAACTTTACACAGGCCAAGCTTTTGTTTTTGGAGTGTTTAAATAAGTTGCAGTGTTACACTCATAACAGCAGGGAAACTGTGTTCTAATATGTTGTGTGTGTCTCACAGAGAGAGGATCTGTGCAGGCTCGCTGCCCTGCTGCCTGAAGTCCCAGAGTTTCAGCTGCCCAATTGAGTTTACTGTCAGCACTTCAGTTGTCCGAAGGAAAGTCACCGCATGGATTGTGCTGCTGTCTGCATTTCCTGTAGGGAAAACGGCATTGTGCAAATATTTCAAAAACAGTCAGAGTTCTCACACTGCACTGGTAGAAGAAACTATATATCCCTGACTGAACTCCACTACTGTTCTGCTGATCTAGTTCAGGCTGTGCACTAAAGCGAAGAAGACGTGAACTGAAGTTCAGATCAATACAGCAATTCAAAAACTTAAATCATATATTTCAGCTTCCGGTGCTGCACACACACTGCACTTCAATTCAGGGACTGACTGATTACTGAAATGAGCATTGTATGACATCTCTAATGATATTACATAAAATATGCACTCATTTGTTGCCCAAATTAAACTCCTTAGGCTATGTTCAAACATAAAAATCCAAACGTATTGAGTAAATACTAAAATACTACATTTCTGTGATTAGTACTTTCTTATTTCTTAATTGCACAAATCTAATAAAAAAAACTGAATTGTGCTGATATCTAAGATGTAACAATGTTGTTTGTTTCCTTAAGAATCATAATTACAACAAATTATTCAAGACCAGATATTAACCCCTAGTTTGACCCCTACTGGCTCCAGGACTGGGCAGTATTCCACAAAACAAGGTTTCTAAGTTAGCCAGATAGCTTCAGCCCAGTATTGAGAATTGTCAAATAGGAATGAACTGCTGCTCTTTTCTCACTGAAAAGGCTTGACTTTGGGCTTAAGTTACATGTTTAATCAGAGAAATCCTACTTACTGAAACACCCCCTGATACCAAAGGCCAGAGCACACTCACCAAATAAGCACAAACATTTGGTTATGGTTGAATAGCTGTGGCCGGGTGTTTTGATAATCCAGAGCAGTGTCCTCTCATTTACATGGTCCTATAATATTCATGCTTCATGTTTTGTGGTTCATTGGATTGTCAGCTGTGTTTATAACTGTAAACATCACAATGATTAGATTTGTTGCACAATGTTCGGTCTGTGGGGTGTTTCAGAATGCAGGATTTCTCAGTTTAGTTATGTAACTTAAGCCCAAAGTCAAACCTGTCCAATGAGAAAAAAGCAGCAGGACATTCCTCTTGGACAATCCTTAACATTGGGATTACGCCGTCTAATTTAGAAATCTTGCTTTGTGGAAAACCTCCCTGGCAAGTGAGCACGATGACATAAAACAGGGAGTGCAAAGCAGGACATACAGTACTGACCAATGATGCGTGTGGTTCCCTTCTGGTCTGCTTTGTAGAGAATAACCCTCCCATCCTCTCCTACTGACACAATATCTGGACTACTGCACACCACTCCGGTGCATGGAGCACTAGCACACTGGTAGTGATGTGCTCCGTCCCACACATGAGCCACAGACAAAGTCTAGAGAGCACAGAAAAAACACCTTAAATATTCTCAGATACAGTGCATGTCCACTATATTATACACTGTTCAAAAAATAAAGGGAACACAAACAACACAATATAACTCCAAGTAAATCAAACTTCTGTGAAATCAACCTGTCCACTTAGGAAGCAACACTGATTGTGAATCAATTTCACATGCTGTTGTGCAAATGGAACAGACAACAGATGGAAATTATTGGTAATTAGAAAGACACAATCAATAAAGGACCACTTCTCAGTACCTATGCTTTCTGGCTGATGTTTTGGTCACTTTTGAATGTTGGTGGTGCTTTCACACTCGTGGTAGCATGAGGCAGACTCTACAACCAACACAAGTGGCTCAGGTAGGGCAGCTCATCCAGGATGGCACATCAATGCGAGCTGTGGCAAGAAGGTTTGCTGTATCTGTCAGCACAGTGTCCAGAGGCTGGAGGCGCTACCAGGAGACCGGCCAGTACACCAGGAGACGAGGAGGCCGTAGGAGGGCAACAACCCAGCAGCAGGACTGCTACCTCCACCTTTGTGCAAAGAGGAACAGGAGGAACAGTGTCAGAACCCTGCAAAATGACCTCCAGCAGGCCACAAATGTGCATGTGTCTGCACAAACGGTTGGAAACCAACTCCATGAGGATGGTATGAGGACCCGACGTCCACAGATGTGGGTTGTGCTTACAGCCACTGGCGCCCTGTGCTCTTCACAGATGAAAGCAGGTTCACACTGAGCACATGTGAGAGACGTGACAGAGTCTGGAGATGCTGTGGAGAGCGATCTGCTGCCTGCAACATCCTTCAGCATGACCGGTTTGGCAGTGGGTCAGTAATGGTGTGGGCTGGCATTTCTTTGCAGCCCTCCATGTGCTCGCCAGAGGTAGCCTGACTGCCAATTAGGTACCGAGATGAGATCCTCAGACCCATTGTGAGACCATATGCTGGTGCGGTTGGCCCTGGGTTCCTCCTAATGCAGGACAATGCTAGACCTCATGTGGCTGGAGTGTGTCAGCAGTTCCTGCAAGATGTAGGCATTGAAGCTATGGACTGGCCCGCCCGTTCCCCAGACCTGAATCCGATTGAGCACATCTGGGACATCATGTCTCGCTCCATCCACCAACGTCACGTTGCACCACAGACTGTCCAGGAGTTGGCGGATGCTTTAGTCCAGGTCTGGGAGGAGATCCCTCAGGAGACCATCCGCCACCTCATCAGGAACATGCCCAAGCGTTGTAGGGAGGTCATACAGGCACATGGAGGCCACACACAATACTGAGCCTCATTTTGACTTGTTTTAAGGACATTAAATCAAAGTTGGATCAGCCTGTAGTGTTTTTCCGCTTTAATTTTGTGTGTGACTCCAAATCCAGGCCTCCATTCGTTAGTAAATTTGAATTCCATTGATGATTTTTGTGCAATTTTGTTGTCAGCACATTCAACTTTGTCCAGAACAAAGTATTCAATGAGACTATTTCATTTATTCAGATCTAGGATGTGTTGTTTAAGTGGTCCCTTTATTTTTTTGAGCAGTGTACAATTAATAAAGAACAGAAGTTTGCATTCTGCAATAATGAGCTTACATTTGTTCACTGAAGAGAACTAAATGTGGCAATATTAGCACAAAAACCACAAAGCAAATATGCAGATGCTCAAACAGAAGAGTGAAAATAACCATGGTGCCTATAGGTTGATTTGCATCTGCTCCATTGAGTCTTGGCAATACTCCTTTACAGGGACTAGACAAGCGGTGTATGTATTTGTACATCTGTGTCAGCAATGGGATTGCTACTAATGTAAAAAGCATTTATGATACAACTAGAAAGTTTGTGAACTCGATAGAATTCCCTGCATTCAGAAATGTCACAGCTGAAATCTGCCATGACATTACAGAACTTAAGATTTAGTTTGAGTTTGAACGTTAGTTACATACATAGCTCAGTATAATATTAACAAAAATCTTTCATACCCGGCTGTCAGGATCAAGTTTATAGATGGTCACTGCTCCTGTAGATGATGCTGTAACTAGCCTATCTTGATCCAGAAACTGAAAGAGGAAAGAAACTCTTAGACAAAAAGCTTCATTGTAGGCTTCGTCAATTGCTTATGTTAATATCAGTTTTGAGAACAGAACCTAGTCTTGGAATAAAGTATCTTGTCAATACAGGTTATGTTCAATCAAAATCACTTTAGACTTAACCATGATTCAGGAAACCTGATGTTGTACAGCTGTTTAAGCCCACTAGGGTGGCCCATTTTACCAATATCCAAAACATAGTAGTTGGTCTTCCTACCAGGGTAAATGGGTGATAATCACCCCAATCAAAAATTCCCATGAGTCTATCCTGTCCTACCTGCATGTCCAGCACATCTCCTCGGTGTTTACACTCGCATAGTAGCTGTGGATCTCCTTCTAGCTCATCATCCTCCCCAGTCAGTCCAGCCTCTCCCACACTCCAGATGCAGACCTGATTAGACTAAAAGAAAAGAGCAGCCATGTGTTTTTGTTGTTTAACCATTTAATAATAGCCAAGACTGAGCATTGCTCACCTAAGTGGACACTACATGAGTGCTACATTGTGATAAGGTGAGACACTGGGTCTGCTCGCACACCGCTCAGGTTTGTTGACGGTGGAGCAGGGATGCCAGTGTCTTGGGGATCACTCATATCTGTTTACCTTCTGGGTCTCTCCTTTTAGGTAGGCTGTTCTATAGAGTTCTGCTGGAGTCAATAGCCACACTTTGATAAGTCTCATAATCTTTGAACTCTATAAACCCAAACAGAACTAATTCCATCTTTGTCTTTTTCTGAGTGAGTGATTGCCCACCGGTCCGGTCCAAGGCTGATGGAAGACTGAATGCTATCTCTGCATGATGCCACTTTAGTCCAGCTTCCCACCAACAACCAACTATAATGACCTGCTCCAGATGCCCAACACTACTGGCCACACTGATGTTTACGTGGATTTTACTGGCTGCTACCATTATAATCACTCCTGTTTCACTACTGTCACCATATCACCTGAACACTCCTGCAGCATCACAGGATTATGTGATTTATCAAGAACTAATAATTAGTTGACCAGAGGAGGATGGGTCCACCCCAGGAGAGTCTGGTTCTTCCCAAGGTTTCTTCCTCCAGCTCTGAGGGAGTCTTGCCACCGTCATCATTGGCTTGCTCACTGAGGGTTTTGTGTTATTATTAACCCTGTAAAGCTGCTTTGTGACATCAGTTGTAAAAAGTGCTTTATAAATAAATTTGACTTGATTTGATTCACCTGTCAGCTGTGTATGTGTCTAAGCTGAATACATTAACACCAGGGTTGTCGCCATGCGGAATTTTTATTGCCAATTAATTGACATGTAAATAATAACAATAAATAGTTTATAAGGTTTGTTTTTTGTTTTAATGCAGATATCAAAGTGCCCTTCTACTGAGACCGCTACCTTGCCATGGTGGAGAAGCTTGAGAGAACCTAAGAGCGATACCATCTGGAGCTATGCTCCTGGTAGGGCCACCCTTGATGGTAAGGTCGAAGAGGAGGTTCCAGACAAAGAGCGATCACACTCCCCATCCAACGGGACCTGGAACTGTGGGCTGCAGCACAGTTCTTATAACTTTAAGTGTTATGTTGCTTTACTGCTAATAACACTGAATGTTGATTTTTCATGATGAGGTGTATGCTAGGTGCAACTTAGCACAACATCGGTCGACTGCAGGGCTGACAAGAGATTGGGATGCTTAGTCAGTCTATTTATCCCACAGAGCACAAATGAAGTCAAAAACTAAGAATGTCATACTGGCTCGGAACAAGCAACCAGAGACAGATGGCATTGGAGAGAAGTGACTTGTCTGTGCAGCCTACCATCGCAAAGCGATGACGGCGTGTGACATGACATGACATCAAAGTGCCACACTACAGTAGCTAACTTTATTAGCTATGTTACTATATAGCTAATGTTACTTTGTAGCTATTAAGTAGTACTTGCATAGAATGATCAACATCACTGTTATTATATGTGCATACAAAACACAGTAAATATTTACAGCTGTGTAATGTAGAGTTGAGTAACATGCGAGTGAAAAACAAAGTCATTTTGTATGCATACTAACATTATTAGCATTAACTATTCATATAACAAAATCAAAAATTAGTTTGAACCTCATTAAAATGCACACTATAACTTTCATCATTCACACATAAGTAATAAATCACAGGACTTATAAATAGTGAGGAAACACAGAATGGTTGCACAGCTAAAGTGATTTCCACTTCCAGGTGGTTGCTGGGCTGTTGCTATATCGTCAATAAAGTGCATCAGTTTTTGCTAGGTAATTTCAATGGTGTTGATGTGGTGTCTCAGGTGGTTGCTATGTTGTTAAGTGGTTGCTAGCTGATTGCTGTGGTGTTGCCAAGTGGACACTAGATAAGTCCTACAGTGTGGTACGGTGACTGCTATGGTATTCCAAGCAGTTGCCATGCTGCTGCTTCGTGGTTGCTATGGTTTTGCTACACTATATGGACAAAAGTATTGTAACACATGCTAATTCAATATTTCTTCCAAAATCTAGCAAATTGTAAAAATCCTCATTTTGTTTGCGCAACTGTCTTGTGAAAGTTTTAGATTGTTAGAAAGTGTTAGATTTTAGAGCAGGTCAGGATGCTGGTTGATCAGCACCTCCACCTCATCCACAACTCCTCCCAAAAGCACTGTA
>BRDA01004530.1:217-15217 GCA_036984385.1 Crenuchus spilurus
GATGATCCAGAGGAGTCATGGGAGAAAGTGCTGTGGTCAGATGAGACCAAAATAGAACTTTTTGGTCTTAATTCCATTCGCTGTGTTTGGAGGACAAAGAATGATGAGTACCATCCCTAAAACACAATCCCTACTGTGAAGCATGGGGGAGGAAGCATCATGTTTTGGGGGTGTTTTTCTGCACATGGGACAGGAGGTCTGCACTGTATTAAGGAGAGGATGAGCGAGGCCATGTATTGCGAGATTTTGGGTAACAACCTCCTTCCCTCAGTTAGCATTGAAGATGGGTCGTGGCTGGGTCTTCCAACATGACAATGACCCAAAGCACACAGCCAGGATAACCAAGGAGTGGCTCCGTAAGAAGCATATCAAAGTTCTGGAGTGGCCTAGCCAGTCTCCAGACCTAAACCCTACAGAAAATCTTTGGAGGGAGCTCAAAGTCTGTGTTTCTCAGCGACAGCCCAGAAACCTGGCTGATCTGTGTGGAGGAATGGGCCACAATCCCTGCTGCAGTGTGTGCAAACCTGGTGAAAAACTACAGGAAAAGTTTGACCTCTGTAAAGGCTACTGTAATAAATATTAACATTTATTTTCACAGGTGTTCAAATACAAATACAAGGTGTTGCAGCAGTAACACATAAATAAATTATTAAAATGTCATACATTGTGATTTCTGGATTTTTTCTTTTAGATTATGTCTCTCACAGTGGACATGCACCTAAGATGAACATTTCAGACCCCTCTATGGTTTCTAAGTGGGAGAACTTGCAAATTTGCAGGGTGTTCAAATACTTATTTTTCTCACTGTATCTGAACAGATGGTCATTGGTCATCCAAATATCAAAGTCAGGGATGCACATAGGTGGTGCGCAGGTGCGCATGCGTGGCCAAAATTAACGATGTGCAAGTGCGCATGCGTGGCCAAAATTAACGATGCGCAATATGAATTACAACGTGACGCGTATTTGCGTACCATTTACTTGATTATGTTTTGCCACGGTAACCGGAGTTGACAGGTTTGCGGTTTTCACGTCAAATCGTTTTGTTGAAAATCCAGTCGTGGGTGAACTTTCAATGGTGGCGGGATGCATTTTATTGGGTAACTTTTAAAAATTGCCGCGGCCGGTTGCCTAGGATATTACTTCAACACGGCGGGCAAACGTGTACAAAGTCGACACTAAGGAAGTTTGAATACAACAATAACAACGAAGAGAACATAATATAAGGAGGGAGAGGGAGAGAGAGAGGGAGAGGGAGAGAGACTAGCTAATATGGTAAATGGGGGAATATGGGAGGCGGTATATTTGCAAGGACTGGGATAAAGAAAAAGGTTTGATGGACTGATAAATCCCTTATAAACAAATAGTAAGTTGAACACTCTTAGCTGTTTTGCCATTCGATTCAAACGTGTGACAGACATATTTTGGGCTAGTTTAAGCTTCTGAAGGGCGGGTTTTAGACTGACTTTTGGCTAAATAATTTTGATGGATCTGGCAACCCTGATGGTTAACATAGGCGGGCTCAAGAGAGTAGTTCATTGATAACTAGCACTAGCTTATTTTTTCATTGGTTTTAAGATTTCCACTGATTCATCAGCATGTCCAAGAAACAAGCTACATTAAGTAATTACTTTGGTATTCCACCACCTCCAAAGAAACGCCAGACTGAGACTGAAGGTAAAAAAGAGTATTCACTTAAAAATTGCTGCAGGAGATAGCATGGCTCCAAACAGTGGATATCAGGAGGGTAGTGATTATTAATGCTTGTAGTATTTTCGAGCATTGTAAAAGGTGAGCACCAAGCAACATCGGTGCTCCTTTGAGAACTAGACCAAAAAAATTATGTGCACCCCTGATTAAAGTGTTATATGTTACATTACTAGCATTCAACGATTGATCATGGAATAGGCCTTAAATACAGGAGAGTAGAAATCCATTAGCCATAACTTATCCACCTTAACCATGGCAGTATGTACAGAGTGGATTAAAGGAGAGAGAAGCAGGTAAGATGATGCATGATGATTCAGCTGCTGTTTGCATAAGCTGGGCATTCTAAACTTTGCCAAAAATTGTTTCTGCAAGGCCAGTCACTTTTAAAAAACCCTTAATTAGAGAAAGTGTTTTTGTGTCATTGTGGCACTTAAATAAAGTATACATTACATTCTTGGGCTGAGACTTTTCCCAATGCAAAAAAAAATCCCCAAGAAGGACAATCAAAGAGATGAAGAAAGACATTTCTGTGTTTTTCTAATAGAGGATGGAGGGGTGAATGTGGTGTCAAAGAGCAGGAAGCAGATAAAAGAGTGAGAGCAGAGAAGAGAATGTGAAATGAGTATGAAGTGTCTTCCACCATCATAGATCAGTCATTCTGAACATCTACCACTTAAACCCACCAAAGCACCCCAATCTCTTATTGATTCAAACTGTTTTCAAGGTGCATGAAGCAATGAGCAAAAGAGGAAGCCAAGAAGTAAGGTGACGATGTGCATCTTCCATTCATGGTTGATCTGCTGAAATGGTATGCAGCAGATTTGACTGAAACATTAATCACGTTTTTTATAGATGTTTATGTGCCCTAGGCTGTAGTTTGCAAAGTGGCACATTTGCTGTTCCCAACATGTAAATATAAGAAAAATAAGACAGCCATATTGTTATATTTCCTGAATGCTGACAGCAACATATTTCAACACAGCTTTGACTTTAAAATGTGTGCCACTCTGAAACAAGCACTTAAAAGGTACAGTATGTAATATTGTGGGTTATTTTTTAGCAGAATTTAAGATAATCACTAATAGAAATTATTAAAAACACATCTAATCATTATAAACTAAGAAGTCGTTTGATTATTTTACCTTAGAATAAGCTGTTTATATCTACATTGGTCACGAGTCGAACACCGACTGAGGCCACCATGTTGCATCGCCATGTTTCTACAGTAGTTCCAAAAGGACAAACGAGGCTAGCAAACTAAAAACAGTTTGGCCACTCAAATTTGATTGTGCTGTAGCTTTGTTTTAACGCTGGCTGACAGGAGAACAAGAAGAAATACACATATACCTCAATAGAACATCAAGAAGAAAAACACAAATCAAAGTGACGCCAAAGCAGCGCGCTCTCTCATACAGCCTTGAATGGTGCTCAACCGCTAGGAGACCATAAATAGTCAAGGTACTCCCAAAGTTTACTGAAAAAGTTCCGCTTAGCTTAGCTTCATATTCGTGCGCAGTTTTTCCCCCAATCCACCTTAACTGGTGCTGCAGGACATTGTAGCACATCGGAGCTGAACGCTACTGATTGGGTGCTACTGCAGCATTTAAGGTGGAATGGGAGATTCGTAGCTCCGCGCTAGTTTGCAAGCTGTGACATTATGGCTCTGAGGGTCTAAAAATACATAACTTTATTAGAAGCTTACATATCAGCTGAAGTGCCTTCTTCAGAGCATGGCAAGCTTACATTGACTAGAGAAAAATGTGTATCTGTCTACAGTGAAGCAGTTTGATGTGTTTACTTTATTATTTTGTACAGAAAACAGCTAACGTTTACAATATCATAGGACAGAGGTGGCCAACCCCGGTCCTGGAGAGCCGCATTCCTGCCCAGTTTGGTGATCTCCCTGATCAAACACACCTGATTCAAATCAGCAGGCAATTAGCAGGTTTAATTGTATTGTCAGAGCACAAAGATCACCAAACTGTGCAGGAATGCGACTCTCCAGGACCGGGGTTGGCCACCCCTGGCATAGGGTGACCAAACGTCCGTATTTCCCGGGACATGTTCGTATTTCACGTCCTGTCCCGGGCGTCCCTGGTTTTTTTTTAAAAGTGAGGAAATGTCCTGGTTTTTAAATTACCTTCATTGGACCATTAAAATGTAAATTTACAGGCACTAGGGCACTGCTCACGGCGCTGCGTGTGACGTAATCCCTGAGCCCCGTCAGTCAGGGCAGCCCTGTTCTGAGGGCAGCGTGACTGTCAGTACACAAGCATCATGCCGAAGCGCAAGTGTAAGTTTACAGACGATTTACAAAAGAGTTTCCCCGCTTTCAGACCGGGTCGAGACAAATGGGAAGCCTTGTGCACAGTGTGTTATTGTTATTGTGTGCATTTGTTAATTAATTTTTTTACAATAGCCTACAGAACAGACAATATTTCGTTCGTTACTAAGGGTAACTGAGTAATGTGTTATTTGGAGTTGAGAGTTATTGTTAACTTTTGTTAAGTGAGGGATGTTTAGATGAGACATTATTTATTTCATTGTGCTATTCATTCATGTTAACTTAAACATTTTGAATAAATGCATTTTGAATAAAATTATCATGTTATTGGAATTTTTGTTGTTGACTTTTACTGAAAAGCATTTTTAATAAACCAACTGTAAATATCATGTTATTGTAGGTTTACGTGGGCCTATGTTAAGTGAGTGCAAGCCACCCCACCCACCCACCCCCCGCTCCAAGGTGTCCTGGTTTTCCCAAATGAAAATATGGTCACCCTACAATAGCACTACTGAAGTGCAGAAAATATGTTTCGTCTGCATTGAAGCTATGATCATTTTACATATTACATTTCCTAAATTTCTAATTAAAATTAATCTTACCACGACATATCACTAGCTCTGAAGCTGCTATTAGACATTGCATTCAGGAGTATCAAAGATATATGACATCTTACGACAGGGGCGGGCTGGGGTTGAAATTCAGCCCGGGAGCTTGGTCTGGAGAGGCCTTTTATACGATCGTACAGTGGACAAATTTTAATTTTAAAACAAGAGAGCTTTATTTGCTTTTTAGAGCTTTATTGTCTTTTTGTGTTCAGCTACAGATTATTTGTGCACCTATAGAGTAACATTTCTGACAGGACACCTTTAGTGTTCTTTGAGCCCTGAACAAATCCAAAAACACACTATATTCCAAGTCTGGAGGCAGAGCGTTTGACAATTGACTAGATACATACATAACACTCTCTAAGCTGCTGATAAAGATCAGTGTTACTGCACATCTCACAGACGGTAAGTTACTCACATAAGCAAATTAATCACATCTAACAACACAGGATGATGACTACATTAATAAAACACTAAGCCAGCACAACACAACTGCATAAAATAAGCGATATGAACAATTTATAACTGTTTTAATACCGTTACAACCCGCAAGTGCTTCTGGGTGATGACGTCACCCTCGACATGGCCAATCAAATCGAATATTTAAAATTATGGCCTAATGAATAATTATTAGTGCAGAGAGAGCCCTTCTCTCTCTCACTCTGTGTGTGTGTGTGGGAGAGAGAAAGCACGCGCGCCTTTGTATATGAGAGAGAGAGAGAGAGAGCCCACATTTGTTTGTGTGTGTCGGCAGGGAGACTGAATGTCTGTTCACGTGACGCTCCACCAGTGTTTTGACTTCCTTAATGACTGTTTAGCTGCATGATTCTAATCATTTTCTACACTATTTATTAATTTGAGGGATTTTTCGACATTGACGTCTCGTCCCGCTCCCGCAACGACTACACTAACTAAGAGACGATTAATTGTGGTCCCGCCCCGCAAGGTATTGTAATGGGTCCCGCGGGAGTCCCGCGGTAATGCAGACCTCTACTGTCAGGGAAGAGCCAGCTACTGTCATTCACTTCAAAGAGCTCTTAGAGCCGAAACGTTCGCGACCTGCCATCACTGTCTCCACCTGAGGCCGCGAGAGGTGCAGCGCGAGCGCCCCTGTGCTTACTTGGGTAAAAATAAAAAAAAAACTTACGGCCGGTTCGGCCTGGAAATGACCGGCCATTCAGGAACCCTCCCGAATCTCCCGATGGCCCTGTCTTATGACCATAGAGACTCCTTCAGTGTTTGGAAGGGCAGGGCTTTGGAAAGGGATTTCAGTTGGTTGCAATATGGAAACTAAACCACTAGATGTCGCTGGAAACTACATACTGTGCCTTTAACACCGTTAACATGTGTACATCTGTTTCAGTAAAAGTAATTTATACTGTTCCATTCATCATTAACATAACATACATATCACTCTCTGAACAAATAAAATATTAGTAGCTTTACATTGTTTGAAAATTTCACTAACAAGGGGCCAGTACAAATTCTCCAAAATATACTTTCTGTTACAGACAAGGTAACAAAGGTAACAATAATGTTACACATTAAGCCTGATATATAAGTCTGAGTAGACATGCATATGCAGGTACTTTTGTGTATGTGTGTAAAGTAGACAGTGAAAGGGATTATGAGTAATTGGACAATTGGTTCAAAGGGGACAACAATACAAAACCTCAACTATGTGACAGACAGACAGACAGACAGACAGACAGACAGACAGACAGACAGACAGATAGATAGATAGATAGATAGATAGATAGATACTTTATTGATCCCTTGCGGGAAATTCAAGTCCCAGCCACTGCTGGCAGGGCAGCCGTTTAACACAACGCCAACCTTAACAGAAAGTAAGGAAATCATACATGAGGGAGGGGGGGGTAAGAGAAAAAAACATGAAAAACATGTGAAAACCGTGAAAAAAAACTCTTTGCATAAGCACATATAAGAACAAGACATAAGCTGATGAAGATGTTTGGTACAGGTCAGGAAAAGCTGGGGGGGCAGTTATATAAACCCATTTAACTGGGCATAAAGCAAATATCATTTGGTGGTACTGACGGTGAATCTCAAACTAGCCCAGAACCAAAACAACTGCTAAAACTATACCGAGCAGTTAAAATATGTATAGCACCCCTTTTGAATTTCTACATAATAATTATAATTTATTGTGCCATCATTTATTATTGCACCAGCGTGCAATTTCAGAAATCTTCTTTGATGTAAATCAGTCTTTAGTTCAAGTTCAAGAGTTTTTTATCATTTTTTTTTATTTGTCAATTTGACAAGTGCAGTGACAACAAACAATAAACATGCAGGTGTGCCGGTTCTATACTATATTACAGGCCATCTGACTAAACTAAGACACATTACAGGACATGACAAATGTAATGATGGTCAGTACATGGTACTGAGTGACTGTCTAGTGAAAAGCAAGATTCCAGCCTACAGTGAGTGTTACGTGCAATGTGTAAATATTGCAATGATAGTGGACAGTATACATATGCTGACACAAGTAGACTAAACGACTATACACATAACAATACTAAACTATAAACACAGAAGTACATTGACACAACTACACTAAACTACAAAACACAACTACACTGACACTATACTAAGCTACTAAACACACAACTACATTTGCACAACAAAACTACTGAACACAGAAAGACACTGACACAAGTATACTAAACTACTAAACACAGAACTACACTGACACAACTACACAAAACAAGTAAACACTGAACTACACCAAACTACTAAACACACAAGTACACTAAACTACTAAACACAAAACTACACTGACACAACTACAAAAAATACCAAGCATGGAAATACACTAACACAACTACACCAAACAACTAAACACAAAACTATACTGACACCAGTACACCAAACTACCAACCACAGAACTACACTGACACAAGTACACTAAACCACTAAACGCAGAACTACACTGACACAACTACACTAAACTACTAAACACAGAACTACACTGACACAACTACACTAAACTACTAAACACAGAACTACACTGACAAAGCTACACTAAACAACTAAATACACAAACACACTGACACCACTAAATTACTAGAAACACAACTACACTTACACAACTACGCTAAACTACTAAACACAGAACTACACTGAAAAAATTACACTAAATTGCTAACCACAGAACTACACAGACAAAAGTGTATTAAAATACAAATGACAGAACTACACTGACACAAGTACACTAAACTACTAAACACAGAACTACACTGACACAACTACACTAAACTACTAAACACAGAACTACACTGACACAACTACAATAAACTACTAGACACAGAAGTTCACAGAAACAAATACACTATACTACAAAACACAACTACACTGATTTTATACTACGCTACTAAACACACAACTACACTGACAAAACTACACTAAACTACTAAACACAAAACTACACTGACACAACTACAATAAACAAATAAACACAGAAGTACACTGACATAACTACACTAAACTACAAAACACAACTACACTAACAGTATATTACACTACTAAATACACAACTACACTGACACAACTACACTAAACTACTTTCCACAGAACTACACAGACACAACTACACTAAACTCCTAAACAGAGAACTACACTGTCACAACTACACTAAACTACAAAACACAACTACACTAACAGTATATTACACTACTAAATACACAACTACACTGACACAACTACACTAAACTACTTTCCACAGAACTACACAGACACAACTACACTAAACTCCTAAACAGAGAACTACACTGTCACAACTACACTAAACTACTAACCACAGAACTACACTGACTCAGTTACACAAAACTCCTAAACACAGAACTTCATGGACAAAAGTACACTAAACTACTAAACACAGAACTACACTGACACAACTACAATAAACTACTAGACACAAAACTACACTGAAACAACTACACTATACTACAAAACACAACTACACTGACTTTATACTAAGCTACTAAACACACAACTACACTGACAAAACTGCACTAAACTACTAAACACAGAACTACACTGACACAACTACACTAAACTACTAAACACAGAAGTACACTGCCACAAGTACACTAAAATACTAAACACAGAACTACACTGACTCAATTACACTAAACGACTAAACACAGAACTATACTAAACTAATAAACACAGAAGTACACTGAAACAACTACACTAAACTACAAAACACAACTGCACTGACATAGTAAGCTACTAAACACACAACTACACTTACACAACTACACTAAACTACTGAACACAGAAATTCACTGACACAAGCACATTAAACTCCTAAATACAGAACTACACTGACACAACTACAGTAAACAACTAAACACCAAACTACACTAAACGACTAAACACACAAGTACACTAAACTACTAATTACAGAACTACAGTGACACAACTACACTAAACTACTAAACATAGAATACACTGACACAACTACACTAAACTACTTTCCACAAAACTACACAGACACAACTACACTAAACTCCTAAACACAGAACTGCACTGTCACAACTACAAACCGGATTGAAAAAGGAAATTGAGCATATAACGAACACCTGGAAGACCAATTAACACTAATTAGGTCAAATGACAACATGATTGGGTATAAAAAGAGCTTCTCAGAGTGTCAGTGTCTCTCTGAAGCCAAGATGGTAAGAGGTGACCAATGCCACCATTGTTGCGCAGAAATACCAGAATGGTGTTACCCAGTGTAAAATAGCAAAGACTTTTAAGTTATCATCATCAACCGTGCATAACATCATCAAAAGATTCAGAGAATCTGGAACAATCGCTATGCGTAAGGGTCAAGGTCGTAAAACTCTACTGGATGCTTGTGATCTCCGAGCCCTTAAATGTCACTGCACCTCAAACAGGAATGCAACTGTCAAGGAAATAACAGAATGGGCTCAGGAATACTTCCAGATAGCATTGACAGTGAACACAAGCCACTGTGTCATCCGCCGTTGCCAGCTGAAACTCTACAGTGCAAAGAGTAAGCCATTTATAAGTAAGCTCCATAAGCTCAGACGTTTGCACTTGGCCAGGGGTCTTTTAAAATGGAGTGTGGCAAAATGGAAGACTGTTCTGTGGTCAGATGAGTCACGATTTGAAGTTCTTTATGGAACACTGGGACGCCATGTCATCCGAACCAGAGAGGACAAGGATAACCCAAGTTGTTTTCAACGCTCCGTTCAGAAGCCTGCATCACTGATGGTATGGGGTTGCATGAGTGCTTGTGACATGGGCAGTTTGCATGTCTGGAAAGGCACCATTAATGCAGAGAACCATGTTCAGGTTCTAGAACAACATATGGTCCCATCTAGACGTCATCTATTTCAGGGAAGACCCTGCATTTTTCAACAAGATAATGCCAGACCACATTCTGCAGCAATCACAACATCATGGCTACGTAGGAGAAGGATCCGGGTACTGAAATGGCCAGCCTGCAGTCCAGATCTTTCACCTATAGAGAACATGCGACAAAGAAGGCCCAAGACAATTGAACAGTTAGAGGCCTGTATTAGACATGAATGGGAGAGCATTCCTATTTCTAAACTTGAGAAACTGGTCTCCTTTGTCCCCAGACGTCTGTTGAGTGTTGTAAGAAGAAAGGGGGGATGCCACACAGTGGTAAAAATGGCCTTGTCCCAATTTTTTGGGGATTTGTTGACACCATGAAATTTTTAAACAACATATTTTTCCCTTTAAATGATACATTCTCTCAGTTTAAACTTTTGATCTGTGATTTGTGTTCTATTCTGAAAAAAATATTAGATGTTGGCACCTCCATATCATTGCATTCAGTTTTTATTCACAATTTGTTTAGTGTCCCAACTTTTTTGGAATCCGGTTTGTACACTAAACTACTAACCACAGAACTACACTGACTCAGTTAGACTAAACTCCTAAACACAGAACTTCATGGACAAAAGTACACTAAACTACTAAACACAGAACTACACTCACACAACTACACTAAACTATTAAACAGAACTACACTGACATAACTACAATAAACTACTAGACACAGAAGTTCACTGAAACAACTACACTATACTACAAAACACAACTACACTGATTTTATACTACGCTACTAAACACACAACTACACTGACAAAACTACACTAAACTACTAAACACAAAACTACACTGACACAACTACAATAAACAAATAAACACAGAAGTACACTGGCATAACTACACTAAACTACAAAACACAACTACACTAACAGTATATTACACTACTAAATACACAACTACACTGACACAACTACACTAAACTACTTTCCACAGAACTACACAGACACAACTACACTAAACTCCTAAACAGAGAACTACACTGTCACAACTACACTAAACTACAAAACACAACTACACTAACAGTACATTACACTACTAAATACACAACTACACTGACACAACTACACTAAACTACTTTCCACAGAACTACACAGACACAACTACACTAAACTCCTAAACAGAGAACTACACTGTCACAACCACACTAAACTACTAACCACAGAACTACACTGACTCAGTTACACAAAACTCCTAAACACAGAACTTCATGGACAAAAGTACACTAAACTACTAAACACAAAACTACACTGAAACAACTACACTATACTACAAAACACAACTACACTGACTTTATACTAAGCTACTAAACACACAACTACACTGACAAAACTGCACTAAACTACTAAACACAGAACTACACTGACAACTACAATAAACTACTAAACACAGAACTACACAGACACAACTACACTAAACTACTAGACACAGAACTACACTGACAAAACTACACTAAACTACTAAACAGAGAACTACACTTACACAACTACACTAAACAACTAAACACTGAACTACACTAAACTACTAAACACAGAAAGACACTAACACAAGTACATTAAACTCTTAAACACAGAACTACACTGACACTACTAAACTACTAAAACACAACTACATTTACACAGCTATGCTAAACTACTAAACACAGAACTACACTGACACAATTACACTAAACTGCTAACCACAGAACTACATGGACAAAAGTATATTAAAATACTAATAACAGAACTACACTGCCACAAATACACTAAAATACTAAACACAGAACTACACTGACTCAACTACACTAAACGACTAAACACAGAACTATACTAAACTAATAAACACAGTACACTGAAACAACTACACTAAACTACAAAACACAACTACACTGACATTATACTAAGCTAGTAAACACACAACTACACTTACACAACTACACTAAACTACTGAACACAGAAATACACTGACACAAGTACATTAAACTCCTAAACACAGAACTACACTGACACAACTACAATAAACAAATAAACACAAAAGTACACGGACATAACTACACTAAACTACAAAACACAACTACACTAACAGTATATTACACTACTAAATACACAACTACACTGACACAACTACACTAAACTACTTTCCACAGAGCTACACAGACACAACTACACTAAACTCCTAAACACAGAACTTCATGGACAAAAGTACACTAAACTACTAACCACATAACTACACTGACTCAATTACACTAAACTACTAACCACAGACCTTCATGGACAAAAACACACTAAACTACTAAACACTGAACTACACTCACACAACAACACTAAGCTACTAAAAATAGAACAACACTGACACAACTACAATAAACTACTAGACACAGAAGTACACTGAAACAACCACACTATACTACAAAACACAACTACACTGACTTTATACTAAGCTACTAAACACACAACTACACTGAAAAAAACTACACTAAACTACTAAACATAGAACTACACTGACACAACTACAATAAACTACTAAAGACAGAACTACACAAACACAACTACACGAAACTACTAAACACAGAACTACACTTTCACAACTACACTAAACATCTAAACACAGAACTACACTGACACAGCTACACTAAACAACTAAACACTGAACTACACTAAACTACTAAACACAGAAAGACACTGCCACAAGTACATTAAACTCCTAAACACAGAACTACACTGACACTACTAAACTACTAAAACACAACTACATTTACACAGCTACGCTAAACTACTAAACACAGAACTACACTGACACAATTACACTAAACTGCTAACCACAGAACTACATTGACAAAAGTATATTAAAATACTAATAACAGAATTACACTGACACAAGTACACTAAAATACTAAACACAGAAGTACACTGAAACAACTACACTAAACTACAAAACACAACTACACTGACAGTATATTACACTACTAAACACACAACTACACTTACACAACTACACTAAACAACTAAACACAGAACTACACTGACACAGCTACACTAAACTCCTAAACACAGAACTACACTGACACAAGTACACCAAAATACTAAACACAGTGTGTGTCTCTGTGTGCGTGTGTACATACAGTTGCAAGAAAAGTATGTGAACCCTTGTGATCTTCATCTAAGTCACAACAATAGACAGAGTCTACTTAAACTAATACATCACATAAAATGTTTTCATGTTTTTACTCAACACAACATGTAAATATTCACAGTGCAGGGTGGAAAATGTATGTGAACCTTTAGGCTAATGACTTCTCCAAGCGCCTAAACACAGAACTACACTGACACAATTACACTAAACTGCTAACCACAGAACTACATTGACAAAAGTATATTAAAATACTAATAACAGAATTACACTGACACAAGTACACTAAAATACTAAACACAGAAGTACACTGAAACAACTACACTAAACTACAAAACACAACTACACTGACAGTATATTACACTACTAAACACACAACTACACTTACACAACTACACTAAACAACTAAACACAGAACTACACTGACACAGCTACACTAAACTCCTAAACACAGAACTACACTGACACAAGTACACCAAAATACTAAACACAGTGTGTGTCTCTGTGTGTGTGTGTACATACAGTTGCAAGAAAAGTATGTGAACCCTTGTGATCTTCATCTAAGTCACAACAATAGACAGAGTCTACTTAAACTAATACATCACATAAAATGTTTTCATGTTTTTACTCAACACAACATGTAAATATTCACAGTGCAGGGTGGAAAATGTATGTGAACCTTTAGGCTAATGACTTCTCCAAGCGCTGATTGGAGCCAGGAGTCAGCCAACCTTGAGCCGATCGATGTGATGAGATTAGATGTGTTGGTTAAAGCTGCCCTGCCCTATAAAACACACCAGTTTTGAGTTTGCTGGATGGACTGATTACACAGTTTTTATATTCATGTTTTAGTTAATTATATTATTTTCCCATATTACCAAATATGGGAAAAATATACAAAAAATATATTAACAGAATATGTTGTTGTTGTTTTAAACAAATACTTAGTGTTTATTTGTTTTCATATATAATAATGTTTATTTTAAAATGGCAAATATTCACAAATCCTCAAACCTATCGTTTCGAGAAAATTTTAATAAAGCTTCTTGAAATTGGAATTGAGAGCGAGAAGGGTTTTACCAAGACAGTATAATTCTGCCTGCCACAATATGAGATACATACACACAAACACATACAACAATGTCTATTGTTTTCTTTGGAAAACATACCTATTTTATTATTCCATCCTTAAATGTATTTCAAATTTCTACTTTGCTATTCTCACTATTATTTCTACCTAATTGTAATTTTACTATTATGGATGATTAATGAATTATATTTTTAGCTATTTAAATGTTTCTTTTTTAACATGGATTAATGTAAATGTTCTCTACTGTTCTAAATATTCATTCTTATTGTTGATATTGCTGATGTTTTGGAATAACTGTAACAGAATATGATCATACCATTTTAAAATAAACTACTTAAGGTAAACAATGTTTGCTATTATTATTATTATTATTATTATTATTATTATTATTATTATTATCAGTGAATAATAATACAACAATGACAACATAAGAGCTCTGAAGCAGCTCAAATGCTTCAGAAAAATATATCAAATAAGAAGTAAAGCTGCTGACTGAAAATGATTTAAAGCTACATTTAAAAGAATAAAACAAAGTAAGGATTTGAGTGTTTGAAGACACTGATGTCTCACCCTGCTTATCTGCTTATCTAATAGTCCTGGAGTGAGAAATGTTTATGCAAAATTAGCATCTTCTAAGTCCCAAAGTGAAACCTCTTCAGGATGTTTAACAAATAACTGAGAATGACTGCTACAGAAATGTAATTACCCACATAGGATTTAGCCCTAAAAGAGAGGACTTAGAAGAAGAGTCTGTGTTTATGTTGAGATAAGTGCACAACAGATGCACAA
>BRDA01004532.1:0-11701 GCA_036984385.1 Crenuchus spilurus
CCAGGAAGCCTGAGGTGGTTAGCTTGCTCAACAGGTGTCAGAATCCTCCACTACTTCAGAGCGTGGCCACCAGTTTTACACCTTCCAGAACCTTGGAACCACACGACCCCAGGCCAGACAGAACCTCCTCACCTGTAGACGTGGCACCAACATTCAACAGACATGAAACCACACCCGTTGGTGTGTCTAAAGAAAAGAAACGTGACAAACCGGCGAAGCAGTTGGAAAATTTGACGGGCGATGGTGGCCAGAGGTCGAAGCTGAGCACCCCTAAGAAAAAGTGCGCTCTCGGTATTAAAACTGGCAAGAAGGAGAGCAAACTGGTCCAAGACTTTGAGGAGGACATACCAAGGAAAGAGCCCACAGCACAGAATGAGCCCTCTACTCATTCTCAGCTGGAGGATATAGCTCTGTCTATTCTTCAGACTCAAACATCAACAGAGACGGAAGGAGAAGAGAAGACACACGTTGCCAAAGAGGAAAGCCCTTCCAAAGGAAAAGTGCCAGTCACCAAACAGAAGAAAGCAAGAAAGCCCGTTAAAGAGAAGACATCTGCAAAGCCCAAGAAGACTTCACCATTACTGAAAAAACAGCAGGAGACTGGCACAGCAGCGCAATGCCCTACCTCTAAAAAAGTAGGTTTTCGTTAAGATGTTTATGCCACATTACATATTTTAAATGTCGAATTATGATCAGTTGCTTAAGAGAGATTTTATAATAACCCTGTTTACACCTGTCTGTTTCATGAAACTGCTGTGTGGATTACATCCTGATGACATTTAACTGCATGCACTTGGTAGTCGAAAACATCTCCATTTAGTGACTTAGGCTCCGTTCACACCTGGAATTAATATGCCTTTCAGCTGATCTGATAAGTAATGACTGCCAACCCACATACCCGTTCACACCTGGCATTAATATGCATCTGATCAGTAATGAATGCCAAGCCACATACCCGTTCACACCTGGCATTAATATGCCTTTCAGGTGATCTGATCAGTAATGAATGCCAGATCACGTACCCGTTCACAGCTGGCATTAATATGCCTTTCAGCTGATCTGATCAGTAATGACTGCCAACCCACATACCCGTTCACACCTGGAATTAATATGCCTTTCAGCTGATCTGATCAGTAATGACTGCCAACCCACATACCCGTTCACACCTGGCATTAATATGCATCTGATCAGTAATGAATGCCAAGCCACATACCCGTTCACACCTGGCATTAATATGCCTTTCAGGTGATCTGATCAGTAATGAATGCCAGATCACGTACCCGTTCACAGCTGGCATTAATATGCATCTGATAAGTAATGAATGCCAGACCACATACCCGTTCACACCTGGCATTAATAGGCCTTTCAGCTGTAATGAATGCCAACCCACATACCCGTTCATACCTGGCATTGATATGCCTTTCAGGTGATCTGATAAGTAATGAATGCCAACCCACATACCCGTTCACAGCTGGCATTAATATGCATCTGATAAGTAATGAATGCCAACCCACATACCCGTTCACACCTGGCATTAATATGCCTTTCAGGTGATCTGATCAGTAATGAATGCCAACTCACATACCCGTTCACACCTGGCATTAATATGCATCTGATAAGTAATGAATGCCAAGCCACATACCCGTTCACACCTGGCATTAATATGCATCTGATCAGTAATGAATGCCAACCCACATACCCGTTCACACCTGGCATTAATATGCATCTGATAAGTAATGAATGCCAACTCACATACCCGTTCACACCTGGCATTGATATGCCTTTCAGGTGATCTGATCAGTAATGAATGCCAACCCACATACCCGTTCACATCTGGCATTGATATGCATCTGATCAGTAATGAATGCCAACCCACATACCCGTTCACACCTGGCATTAATATGCATCTGATCAGTAATAAATGCCAAGCCACATACCCGTTCACACCTGGCATTAATATGCCTTTCAGGTGATCTGATCAGTAATGAATGCCAATCCTCATACCTGTTCACACCTGGCATTTTAAATGCATCTCCTTTCCGATGGAGGAGGGGCGCTGATCACTCTCCAGCTGCTTTTGTTTTGATGCTGAAACGGCTGTTTCAGAGTTTTCCGCTCGTGTGGTCCGTTAGCTTATGAAGGAATGGAAGAGGAGATGCTGTAGGTGAGTGTAAAGGAGGTCTCTGCTCTTCAGATCAGTCCCGTGGTTGTGTTTTGCAGCAGCGACAGTGACGTGGTTGGTGTGGGCGGAGGTTATTGCCGTTGAGACACTTTGCCATTCACACTACAAATATAATGAGGTCATATGTGTCTCTGACCACCTCCGAATGTGGTTTGAGTGATGGGATTACAGTACATCCTCGAGACACATTCTACCCTGTTCACACTTGTGCTTTGTGCTGTCATTTACGATCGAATCACCCAGGACGCATGTTAATGCCAGGTGTGAACGGGGCCTTAGAAATCCGATTACTATGTGGGGCATAATATGCAAATCAGCTTATATACCACAACCATCTGCCTGCTGTGTTTTTCTGCTTTGCTGCTTCAAATCGAAATTTTGCTCTGCCACTTTCGCTTGGTTTTAGTGTTCCTGTGCGCTTTGGAAGCTGTTTACTGAGAGTTGCTTTGATATTTATTTGAACATCGATCACTTTCTGTAGGTGTCGATTCTGCAGGGCTACAATCATTTAGTTTCATCTGGGTACCAACTGTTGGCATTCTCCATGGTTAGCCTGCCATTGGTCTGGTCTGGGTACTGTATGGGGTGAGATTTAGTTTTTTGAATGTGACTTGGCACTGATGCTACCTTAACATCTACCTATAATGCATCTCAGACCGTCTCCGGAAGTGTTTTAATGTGTCTTGTGTTTGTTATACTTGTTTTTATGTGGATCAGGATACATGAAATGACCAGGTGTAAACGAGGTCTTGTGAAGTAGATTCAGATAAAAGGGGATGATTTCGACTTTGTTCATATACATCTACATTTGCCCACACAAAACGCAAAGTGACTCAAAAACGCTCCCGTGACAACCTCACTGGGTCAACGCAGAAGGGGATGAGTTCTTGTAGCAGTTTTAGTTCAGTCTTTATTGTTGTCTCTTATTTATACAAAAAGTATAAATAAATAACTAAGCAAACAGAAAGTAAACATTCATTTAACCCTCTAGTTCAACAACATGACCACACAGGGGATAAAATAATTTTTTAATGTATTGCATGAAGCATCTTTGAGGGTCATGAAAAGCGCTATATTAAATAAAATTTATTATTATTATTATTATTATTAATTATTATTATTATTTATTATTAATATATTAATATAAATATTGTTTATTTATTATTATTATTATTATTATTATTATTAATTATTATTATTTATATTAATATAAATATTGTTTATTTATTAATAATAATAACAATAATAAAATAATATTATTATTATTAATATTAATAATAATATTATTATTAATATAAATATTATTTATTTATTATTATTATTATTATTATTATTAAGTCTGTAGTGAGAGCCAGAAGGAAAAAGTCAAAATTTTACATCCAAAGCATGATCTTCTTTTAACTTCTAAGACACTTTTAATTTAAAAAGCAACAGAGCAGTAGATGTGGATGCCTCTGCACTGTGGTATAATTCAAATAAAGCTTAATTCTGTTGTAAACATGACTGTAGCCCAGCACAAACCAGTCGTGTTCATGCTCAGTACCATTAGGTTAGAGGTTAGAGGTAAAGAAACCATTAGGTTATAGGTGCTAGTTCTCAAGAAAATGTTGCAGACTCACATCTTCATCCTGGTGAGCATTTTCAAAAACGTTTTATTGACCAAATCTGTTTGTGACGGCAGGTCAAATCAGAAACGTGTGTAGGGGCTCTTAAGTATGATGGTATTTTGTGTTCTAACAGAAGAAAGAAACGGCATCTGTTTTGGAGAAGAGCCCAACGAAGGAGAACATGGGTTCCTCCCCTGAAGTGGGGAGCAAAGTCCGCAAAGGAAAGAGCAGCCCTGTTAAAAAGGAGCACCCTGCCCCAAATAAAACTGGTAATACTTATGTTCTTATGTGACTTTTTCCCATTTGAATGATACGTGAGATGTTTGTCCTGGAAAAGCTTGGTTGAATCTCTTTCCCAGGTTGCGAGAACAGCCCAGTTAGCAGCGTCCAGGTTGAAGAGGACCCCAGCTCATTTAGCAGCCCTGGTCAACCCAACAAAGAGCCCCAGGAGGTGGCTTCTCCGCGGCTGAGGCGAGGCCGGCGGCGCACCGATGAGGCTTTGTTGAAGGACTGGAGCTTTGCTTCTCCACCTACTCCTCCTCCTCCAGATCCGGCTTCTTCCTCGCCTCCACAGAGTCGTACTCTGGCTGCTCCGCTGCGCCGGCCTCGTGGAAGACCTCGGCTCAATCCTCGGCGCGAGGACGGGGACGCAGATAAGGCCAGGTCTGGCCAGGGAGCCAATGGTGGCGACGCAGCATCCATAAAGAAGAGGAAGCGCTGCAGGAACCGCAAGTACCAGAATGGGGAGTATATCACAGAGAAGGACAAGGTGGCGGATGGGGAGAAAGAAGAGCGGCTTGATGTCAGAGAGGATGAAGATACAGGTAAATGCTTAGGGGCAAATTCAGCTTATTGGTCTTGTTTAAGAAAGGATTAATTTTGAGTGAAGCAGGTATATCCTGTGCTGATATTCACCTGAAATAATGAGACATGTAATGAAAGTCTTTTTTGAATTTACTGCAGATGACAAGACCGGTATGCTCCCCCGTCTCAGCACCACTTTGACATGTGGAACATCTAGTCCTGAAGTTAGCCCCAGGAGATCCCTGTGCACCCGCTCGGGGGCCATACGACGCCAAGAGAGTCCCCCCACCCCAGAGTTTAACGACAAACCTCCAGGAAAGAGAAAGTTCAAAAGCAAGCACTTGTGTGATACAGAGGAGCAGAAAAAGGTTCGTTTCGGGATGTTCTCTTTCATTGTGATGAGCAAACTTTCAGAAGTGTTGTTTATTGTTGTTGTGGCTGCTTCTTGTGACTTTTCTCTCTGGAGATGTATTAGGTGATCTTATGGGGCCCCCTACTGGCAAATGAAATTCCTACAATGCCTTTAGTTCTCTTTTCATGCGCAGCTGGGCTTCTCCCGGCACAGCGTACAAGGAAGCCGCCGTCCTTTCAGTGTCAGTTTCTTCCCTTGAACTTCTCCTTTATTGTCTTTGTTCCAGCTTAAGACCAAACGTGGACTCCTCGGGAAGCGTTCATCGTCCCTCTCCGCAGACGAGGACAGCCTCATCACCAAGAAGTCTCTCTCGTTTGCTGGACCCAAGGGCTCCTTATCCCCTGTGTCTAAGAAAAAAGGGCCTGGGAGGGGTGTGAATCCCGAATCCACCCCAAGCCGTCCTGTACCTCCGGAGGTTCGCCGACTGATTGTGAACAAAAACGCTGGGGAGACACTCTTGCAAAGAGCTGCTAGACTGGGATACCAGGTATAGTATATTTTATTTTCTTCTGTATGAGTTTGTTAAAAGAATTGTGCACAGTATTCAGCTTTATTTTAGGTGACTACTGAGTTCTAGTATTTGATGACAATCTTAGCCAACTTTTTAAAAAAAAATAAATAGCAAAATTTGGACACCAAATGTGTCTGTTTTGTCAGTAATTCATTAAGTTTGTCACTTTTTCTGCCATTGTAGAACTTGAATAGGATAATAGTATTTTTTGTTTTGGTCTTTAAAGAAAAAACTACTACTAAACTGCAATTTATAAATAGTTATTGAACATTTTTACATCCCAGCAGACATAACAACAAAGCACTTTATGATGGAAATAAATGAGCTTGTGTATCAGATGACATAGATTTATATCTGTCCTCAATATTAACTTTTTACGCACTACATCATGTGGTGGGAGAATATTTTATTGTGAATAATTTAAAAAATCATCGGAGTGGACAAAGTAAGTATTTAGCCAAAAATAAATTTCACCCGTGATAAAATCACAGCAACACATCTTCTCTCATGGCTTAAAGCTTTAATGAGCATATATATACTGTATATAAGTGCTGTCAAAGTTAACACGATAACGCATTAACGCGATCATAATTTAACACGATTAAAAAAATAGTACTCTTAATGTAAATTATATTTGGCCCCTCAAGTTACGAGCGCTGTCACAGAACAAATTAAACTCGTAAGTCAAGTTTCTGCTGTATTAACATATAAAATGTTGTAGTATAAGGCAAGTGTGTATAAAGTCTTAAGTAAAAATACATTAAAACATCTGTCTGAACAAGTCAACGCAGTTCCCTCATAAATGTGCCTGTATCTATGGAGTGATTTTTGTGTCAAAAGTTTCACAATAGCAAAAATAAATCTGCAAGTAAAATCCAGAGAAACAAGACCATAAAGTAATTTTTGTTTTCATCATTTTTTTTTTTTTTTTTCCCACAATTTTTGGTTTCATTATTTTTGTTTTTTTTGCTTCTGGAATCTCTCTTCTGTTCCGCATTTTTTTGCTTTTGCATTTTTTTGTCTGCAATATGTACAGACCATTTAGCAATTAATTATAACCTGTGTATAAACTTTAATGGCAAAATTCAGTTCAGCTGCTGTGAATTACAAACCCGCGTTCTGTCATGTTTGGAAATGCTGTGTGAAGCAGATGTGGTGGGCGTGGCTCTGTCTCAGAGGCGGACTCAAAGCTGCTGTCAGTGACCAATGGAAATTTAAGGCTAACCCCACCTTCCAAGTCCCACCCACACGTGAAAAGTGTTCCAAAAGTCAGAAGCAAAAAAATGGGGAGGAGAAGCAAAGAGAGATTCCAGAAGCAAAAAAACAAAAATAATGAAACCAAATTTTTTAGAAAAAAAAAAATAATAATAATGAAACCAAATTTTTTTGAAAAAAAAAACAAAACAAAAAAACCCCCCAAAATAATGAAACCAAAAATTGTGGAAAAATAAAAAAAAAACAAAAATGATGAAACCAAAAATTACTTTATGGTCATGTTTCTGTGGATTTTGCTTGCAGATTTATTTTTGCTATTGTGAAACTTTTGACACAAAAATCACTCCATATATATCTCCTTATTTCTGCCACCAGTCTCTCTTCAAAATTCTCAAAAAAGGCGAATAATCTAAATTTAATCTTAATTTTATATGTATAACTATATACATTGAACACTGAGCATGAAAGTGTTTGTTTTTGCTTTTTTCAGCCAAATAATTGTGTTGTCAAATATTTGGTGCATCCCTAGTTTATGGCACTGATTGTAACTGTTCCTCTCTGGTTTCTGTGCCATAAGGAAGTGGTGCTGTATTGCTTGGAGAAGGATGTACGGGAGGTAAACCGTAGAGACAATGCCGGATACACAGCACTGCATGAGGCGTGCGCTCGGGGCTGGACGCACATTGTGCAGGTGCTGCTGAAACACGGGGCAGATGTCAACTGCAGCGCCCAGGATGGGACACGGTGAGGCCTTTGCATTTACAAGTGATCTGGAACAACACTAAGCCAAGACTGAAGCAGTTTATTGTAGTATATTAACTACATACGGCAGTTTAGATGTAGTTTATATATATTTTTAAAAGTTTATAATTTACACAAACTTGAAATGAAATTCTAATCATTTGAGATTCTGGATTTCTGATCAGCAATAAAACAAAAAGGCTTGAAATGTCACTATATGTGTAATGAATATAAAATTGGTCCAAATGTGCCACTGTATTAGGCAAATGACATCATCATGATGGTGTGTATGTACGAAAACTTCCATCCATCCATCCATCCATCCATCATAGAGCTGGGCGAAATGGCCAAAAATGTTATGATTTTACCAGTCACTCCAAAATAAGAACAGGCTAGAGAGCCAAGCTAACAGGCTAATGCTAGCACACCGGCTGACACATACACACACACAGCGAGGCCCCCCTCACAGCGACCTCGCGCTCTCTCGTCCGGCCCCACTACGCTCTCCCCCAATCACACGCCTGTCTTAAACACAACAGTGCATTTTGGCGGGGCTGGTGAGGAGGATCTAACAAGCAGCAGTATCAGACTTCTGAACTCACCGTCAAGCTGCTTAGACGTGAAATGGAAACGAACGTTAATGCTTATCGAATTCTATTGTCCCGGCTTATCATCGTCATCATCGAGGGAAAAATTATAGTTTAGCCCAGTACTAATCCATCATCTTCCGCTTTTCCATATCCGGGTTGAAGGAGTAGCATCCCAAGCAAAGTAGACCAGACATCTCTCTCCCAGTCACCTCTTCTAGCTCATATGAGAATTCCAAGATCAGCTGAGAGATATAATCTTTCCAGCGTGTCCTGGGTCTACCCCGGGGTCTGGACATGCCCGGAATACCTCACCAGGGAGGCGTCCAGCAGGCATCCTAACCAGGTGCCCGAACCATCTCAATTGACTCCTTTCGACATGAAGGAGCAGCGGCTCTACTCTGAGTCAATCCTGGATGTCTGAACTCCTCACCCTGACTCCCAGACACCCTGCGGAGAAAGCTCATTTCAGCTGCTTGTATCTATGATCTTGTTCTGTTGGTCACTTCACAAAGCTCAGGACCAGGTCAGGGTTGTAACGTAGACTGATCAGTAAACAGAGAGCTTTGTCTTCTGGCTCAGCTCTCTCTTCACAGACCGGTACAGAGCCTGCATCACTGCGGATGCTGCACCGATCCGCCTGTCAATCTCCTATCATTAAAGGTGAGCCAGAAGAGAATGAAAATGGACTGAAAACTCCCAAACCTTCCAAAAAATATATTTTCTTTAAGCAGTGGTGTAGGAAGAAGCAGCATTCAAGAAAGCTGCATCACATGTTTTTGGGGCTTTGCTTGGCTAGCCAGCAAAGAGGGCTAAATGATAACCTGGCTGTGCTTCTCACCTGACTTGAATCCTGCGGGGAGCTTGTGTTCACAAACATGAGTAAAGGAAGAGCATCTACCAAGTTCTTGAACAGATCAAGATGTCATTTTTTGTTACTTATTTGTTACACTTGTAATAATACACAGTCACATTAGAATACTATGACCACCTCCCTAATACTGGGAATACCCACCGTTGGCTCAGTGGTGATCTCTGACACTTTCATTATTGATCCTGTTCATTATAGAGGTTAACTGGTCCACTGTGGCTCTGTACCACTCTCTGGAGTCGTCATTCCCCTCAGGCATTTGTCATTGGGAGTACGAGAAGTCCACACCTTCATAATGGCGCCTCTAGACCATCCCATAAAGTTAGTGGTTTCTGAGATGCTGCCTCCACCATGCTTCACCTGGTACCCTATTATCGTGGACATCAGTCTCATCATGTCCTTTGTCCATGATGATGGTTTTACACTCTGATACAACTGACTAGTGTGCTCTTATGTGCACATGCACTAAAGCCTTTACCATAATAATTGTGCTATATTGGGGGGCCCATGTTGACTTTTGACATCTCTGCAGCCCTATTCATGATGCGGTAGCAGCTGATAACCTGGCAACAGTTTGGATGCTTTTGAACCACGGAGCAGATCCAACGCTGGCCACCTACTCCGGTCAGACAGCTGTTAAACTGGCCCAAAGTCCCGGCATGAAAGCCTTCCTTAAAGGTAAAGACATCATTACAGTCCACGTTCTGCTGTAAATATTATATACACGATATGTTTTTGTTTCAAATGTGATTCCTAGTGTGTCAGGGCTTCATCCCACAGCCAAATCATGACCCAAAACATCAGTCCAAGCTCTGCCAGAACTACCTCAGGAAACAACAACAAGATGGTCAGCTTGAAAACATGGAGTAGAGCACAGTCTCCAGACTTAAACCCCATCCAGCTGATTTGGGATGAAGTGAAAAGCAAAGCAAACCTACAAGAGCCAACATTTATGTGACATTCTGCAGCAGATTAGTGAAGAACTGTCTGAAGAATGTTTGATGTCTATTGTAGAAAGAATGTCACGAGTGTGTTCAGCTGTTATATCACATTTTGGTCTATTAAAGTTCTTATTTAACTCCTATGCTTTCATTTCAGAGTCAATCAGACATTAAACTCAGTCATTTACATAAAAAAACTGGAAAAAGTTCTAGATAACTGTATAGTAGTGTAATATACTGATATCAGATGAGTGATATCCGTCCTCATGTTGTCTAGCAGCAGTATTAACTGTTTATGGACTACATTGTGTGGTGGAAGAACATTTTATTGTGAGTAATTAAAAATAAATAATTAATTAATTGAACATTAGTGCACAGTAAATCTACCAGTGTTAAATCAACACTATTAGAGTTAAATTAACACTGAGAGTGTCAAAATGTAACACTCTCAGTGTTAATTTAACTCTAATAGTGTTGATTTAACACTGGCAGATTTACTGTGTGCATTTTATAAAAGTAAGAAGCCACTTGAGATGCTGTTAATGATCACACTACCTGATTTTATCCCAGTTTTCCAGTCGCCAACCACTTTTTTTTGTGGACACCCTGGAGATATTTGACATGCTGATTATCTGAGATCCAGTCAGGCGACTGTATCAACAGCAGTGACAACCAATGAGATCACGTAGAGAACCACGTGACTGACGTAATCTCTCCGTTATCGTTATTGTGAATGCACTGCAGAAATAATGTGATTGATTGTATCTGTAGTTGCTGCTGTTGGCACAGTCGCCAACTGGATCTCAGATATTCTGCATGATCTATCGATCCCTCGATGAGCATCTTTCAGCAGTTCACACCACATGACTTAGCAACGAGTAACCTCGACTGGCCTCTGAGCTGAATTTTTGTCAGTGAGCCACAAACAGACAAAATACACAGTAGTTTATTAGAATGTAGTGAAACCCTTGGACCACATCAGTGGTGTTGAGCCCCAGTGATTTACTAAATATTACTGACATCTGAACACGGCATCTGTAGCATCTTTTTACAAATTTGATCAAAGAACTCTGCACAACCAGGAACTAGGTGTCAGTAACTCCAAACCTGGAGGCTGATTATGTCTTCACTCCTGAACGTAGAACATTTGACTGTAGAAGGGATCGTTTATTAATATTGATGGACTTTACACATTTTTCTCTCAGAATACTTCACTGATCTGGAGGGACGCAATGACCAGGATCCAAGTCTGCAGTGGGACTTCTATAGCAGCTCTGTGTTTGGTAAGACACTTACTTGATTAATTTTGATTAGATCAGCTCAGCTTTATGGCCAAGATAGGAGAGCCTTTCATCTCTAGAGTGAATTTCCCTAATTAGTGTTTGGAGAAGTCTAGGCCATTTAGATGAATCAGTGGCCACTAGAGGGCAGCACAAGCGTGTTTAATAACAAGTTTCCGTGTCCTTCAATTTGTGCCCGTGCATCTTTTCGGCAGAGACGGATCAAGAGGCATGCTGGGACTATCTGCTGTCTCAGCCTGAAGAGGAAGATGGGGAGGAATGTAGGGAGCAAGAGAAGGAGAAGGATTCAGATTTAGACTGTCTTCTGTTTGAATTCTCCACTGAACCACTGTTACCGTGCTACCATATCCAAGTATCACTAACACAAGGGTGAGTCTCACACACACACACACACACACACACACACAAAACTGTGGAACCTGTCTGCATCCTAAACTAATTTATTTTGTGGAAGTTGATCTAATCTAATGTACAAACCGGATTCCAAAAAAGTTGGGACACTAAACAAATTGTGAATAAAAACTGAATG
>BRDA01004533.1:1383-15294 GCA_036984385.1 Crenuchus spilurus
CGTAGTGACCTGACCACTATCCTGCAAGAAGAATGGCTTAAAATCCTTCTGACCACTGTGCAGGACTTGTATATGTCATTCCCAAGACGAATTGATGCTGTATTGGCTGCAAAAGAAGGTCCTACACCTACTAATAAATTATTGTGGTCTAAAACCACAGTTTTCAGTTTCATTATCTAACCCCTGTGTGTGTGTGTGTATATATATATATATATATATATATATATATATATATATATATATATATATATATAAGGGGTGTGTATCTGTCCAATAAATGACAATCCGATATTTATCTCGATTCATGTGGTACGATACGATTCAGAAATGATTTATTGTAAATTGGACCGATTCGATGCGGTTCGATTGAGGAGGATTTCGATATGATTCGGTTCAATACAATAGGGGAGGAAATAATGAGTTACTTGTTTAAAATAGATATTTTACATTATGATTCAACATAAGTTAATACTAAAAATGTGTTTTGCTTGCTTTCATATAGATTAATGAAATACTAGAGAACTAGTAAAGTTGTATTTGACATGTGAATTCAGAAACAGTAAAATACTGTCGCGTTGGGATGTGGTACCGGGGCTCCAATATTTTTAATCAAGTCCCCAGAGCCCTCATTCTCCACCACACAGTATGGTCTTAAGTCTTTGATAATGAGCCGGGTTATTGAAGCCGTTATTACTTTGGCTCTACCCGAGTTGTGGTCGAGTTTTTGGCTGGAAGAAGTCCTGTTTTTCTGTGTTTGTCCTGCCATGTCCTTGGGCTAGCGGTGCTAGCGTCCTCATCACCACTTTCCTCATGTTGTCTTACCAAATGTTCTCCGTTTTTTTTAGATTCTAAGCTTGGCAGAGCGTTGTAAAGTATGTATGTGCGTTGGACACGTTTGTCTTTCAAACGTGACTGTGACGAGTATCGCGACAGTTCATGATAGAGAGATAGAGAGCGAGAGAGAGAGGGAAAGGGGGCGGAGGATGGAGAGAGAGAGAGAGAGAGAGAGAGAGAGAGGGAGAGAGAGAGAGTGTGAGGTATTTCTCCCCCTACAGTGTATAACGTCATTAAATGATTCAAGGAATCTGGAGGAATTTCAGTGCATAGAGGATAAGAGCCCAAGCCTAAGCTGCACACCTGCGATCTCCGAGATGGCACTGTATCAAGACACATCATGCATCAATAGCAGATATAACCAAAAGGGCAGGGGATTATTTTGTCAAACCTTTGTGAAGCCCTACAATACAGAGTTGGATTCACAAATGCTACATAAAGCACTGTGGAAAGGTAGTGTGGTCAAATGAGACAGTATTCCAGATCTTTTTTGGGAGAAATGAACACCATGTGCTCCAAAGCAAAGAGAAAAAGGACACCCAGACTTTTATCAGCTAGTTCAAAAGTCAGGGACTGTCATGGTATAGGGCTGTGTCAGTGCCCTTGGTTAAAGGTAATTTTAGAAGAAGATTTTAGAGTAGCATGTGCTGCCTTCAAGACGACATATTTTTCAGGAGCGCTCATGCATTTTTCAAAAAGACAAAAAAACAAACAAACAAAAAAAAAACCACGTTGCACACATTACAAAGGCATGACTGTGGAAGAAGAGGTTACAGGTACTGGACTGGACTGCCTGCAGGCCTGACCTGTCTCCAACAGAGACTGTGTAGAGAATCTGAAAATGAAAACCGCATCATTGACAACCACATAACGTTGTACACCTTAAGATGTGTTTGCTGGAAGAATGGATGAAAAGAAACACTTCAGTGCTAAAACATCTTTAAAGTGCTGTGAGAAGGAATGGTAACATTACAAAGTGGTAAATTCTTTACCGTCCTAAATTTGTTTGGAATGTGTTGCAGGCCTGAAATGCAGGAATAATTTTTTTAATTTGCATTTTTTATACTTTCCCAACTTTTTTTTATTTTTGGTTGTACATGAGTAGCATCAATAAAGTTTTGTTTATGTTATCTCAGATGCGGAGTCAGATTAATATCTATAAACTACTGCTTATCATTCATTAATCTTAGCCGACACATTATTTAACTATGTAATAATGCTTACTATCTTACTAGGCTATAATATAGCCTTATTGTGAAGTGGTACCATTTTTTGGGGGGGGAAACATAACATTTTGACTTAAAAAAAGAGGAAATATGTCTCCAAATAATAATTAAATAAATTATTAATATACTAGACAGTTGTTATTTAACAGATATTAAGTTATACACAGTATATCCAACCACAACAACATTTAGACATTTATCAAAAGGCAAAAAAGTATGTGACCCCTTTTGAATTACCTGCATTTATGTGTAAAGAAAAGAAACAATCTCTATGAATAATATAGCACAAAAAATATTTTCCATGTCATATTTTATATCATTCAAACATTTACAGTGTAGTTTGGAAAAAAGTGTCTCAACTTCTAATGCTAACTGGAGTTAGAAGTGAGCAAACCAGTCAATGAAATGAGACTGGACGTGTGGGTTTGAGCTACTTTGACTAATACAAACCACTCAAACATTTTTAATTTGTATTTACAAGATGTCTCTGCTGAAATGAGCTGTACCTTGGGGATAGATGATCAATAGTTGCATAGCTATGGACAGGATTACATAATAATCTAAGAGTTTAGGTGTTCATCAGTCACAAGAACCCCTGAGTAACAGCTAAAGCAATAAAGAAATAATTAGAACAGTTTAACATCTCTGTTCATGAGACTACCACATGAAATCTAGACATAGCAGCCATAGATACTACAGAGGAAGTCACGGCTTCATCATGATTTGAAGATGACTTACTGCCTCTGAACAGACTGCAATCTTAGAAAAATGTCACAAAATATTAGGCAGGTTTAATCAGGTGTAAATCAGTGTTGTGGGTGGATGAGTGCTGGGATGGATGGATGGAAACAGATGTCATGTATTACAGCAGCAAAAGCACCAAAGCAACTATTAATATAAGTAGAAGGAAACATATGGTGCAATAAATACATAAAAGTATAATGTGAAGTAGTAAGTTGCATAAATATTATGTAGGTGCAGTAATACGTTGTCACATCCAATGAATCATCACAAAGTGTCCTATGAGAAGCCAAATACAACATTAACCTCTACAGACAAAATGAGTGTGCACTGTAAACAGTAATAAGCAGTGATTTATTAATAGATGTGCATAGTAAGGTAAAGTAAGGTGACTAGACCCCATGATCAAATTGCACAGAATAGCTATACAGGGTCTTTCTATATACAGATGCACGAAAAAGTATGTGAACCCTTTGGGATTACTTGGATTTTTGCATTAATTGGACATTAAATGACTATTAATGACCAATTTATGCAGAAATCCAAGTAATTCCAAAGGGTTCACATACTTTTTCTTGCCATTGTATATATTCACCCGTGCCATCATTGGTGTAATATCACACATGTTGGCAGGGAAAGCATCAGAAGGCAGAAACTCTAAAACTGCCCCATTTACCTTTAATTCACCTGTCTTACATTACAGTGTTCTCTAGTAACAGTAGACGAGCAGCACAAGTATTGCGTCAAAGGACACACCATGACTACTGATTAAGTTTTCATATGTAACTGTCATTCATCTTGAATAACTGACTACTTATTGAACCAAGTCTGACAATTTGACGTTGAACAGAGAGATGTTATGTTTAGTAGCGATCATGTTATTAAAATTACCTGCTGGTTTGGGTGTAGTTCACATCTGAGCTACACGGGGTCGCTGTTCTAACCTAAATACATAACCAGCAAAACGCGCTCTGACGTAATGACGTAAGAGTCCGTTGACGCGCCGGTCTCCCTGCTCTATGCTTCGTGCAGCGCCCCTGTGTGGCAGAAACACAGCCGTGCACCTACCTGGCCCACATGTGGCTAGGACGGTTTTAAACGCGACGCTGCTGACCGCAAGGCCCAATGAGTGCAGGTGGACGCTGGTACCGCATTGTGGATCGTATGTTGCTTTAAGAAAGCCGGAGCGCTGGTGTAACTGGGCTGTAGCCGGCGGTTCTTCGGGCTGAAGGCGACGAGGTAAGAGTGTGCCGAGGCGGCTGTTTGCGCTCAGAGAGCAGCTAACCCGCTGCTAGCGCTCACAGAAAGTCTCCTCGGCTAGCGACTTAAAAAGTTAGCTCACTTTAACTACAGGCCTGGAGCTATCAGCAGCTCCACGAGTCTTTCTGGTATATTTGTTATTAAACTTGACGTTAAACAAGAGGTTTAGCAGAACAGTGTTCACTCACAACGACCGAGCGGCACCAACCGGACCTGAAGTCCACACTAAGATCCGCGCTTTAGCAGCGTTAGCCTCCAGTCTGCTGTCGGTGTGGACACTTCTCTGAATATATCCGACCTTTCTGGTGTTAAACTTGCTCTTTGTTGTGGTGTTAAGATGTCTCCGTTTCTCTGTTTTTGTCTGATGTGATGTGGAGCGGACGTTAGCGCGGTCCCGTCCCGCTGTTAGCTTTAGCTGTAGGCTATAGTCAGGGTTTGGGCCTAGTCCCGGAGGTAAAAGGTCATGTTGATGTGTGCTGAGCGGTGCCAAGTTTAAATTATACTTCTGAAGCAGCAGTTACAACAAAAAGCCAAGTCAATACAACACTTTTTTTTTGTTTTTATTGTTTTGTATTAGCGACTGGCTGTTTCTGTTATTAAATCAGGCAGCTAGCTAACGTTAGCTAAACAAACTGTTTTTCAGACGGTATTTAATTAATCCATAAATTACAGCATTGTTGGCTGTAAATGCGAATAAAGAATGTCTTTCTAATTTGTATAACGTTTACATCGCATCCCTAACCTCGAAAGTGCAGCACTTTATCATTAAATTGTGTATATTAGTGTTGTGTTGGGTGTTCTCAGTGTTGATGGTGTGAGGCTTTGGGTAGGAGTTGGGGGTGGGCCGATAAATACCGTTTAATTACCGATACTTCAGATCCCGATGATCAGTTCTCACGTGAAAATATCGATGTTTAGCCCTGCACCTCTTCTGGATGCTCTGATTGACATAGAACAACAAAAACCCTCATCACAGATTTATTTTTAAATACATTTGTTTGCTTTGAAATAAATATTTCTCATACATTCACACATACTTTTTATTCTGGATTGTGCTGAGATACTTTTACAGTTTTTCACTCATGTTTTTCACATACTGACACAGGCTTTCGTAGTGCCAAAATAGAATTTTGTTCTTACCCAATTTTCTTTCCAGTGAATTAGTAGCTATTTGACCCACTCATCCGTTAGGACTCTACAAACCCCTTGCAATGTCCCTGACTCTGAGGGTGACAACTAGCACAGGCCTCCTCTGATGGATGTGAAGTGGACATTTCTTAATAGTGTTGGGGAGAGAGTGTCATCTACCCACCCGGAGAGAGCACAGCTAATTTTGTTCTCTCAGACCCCAGTTGCCGATGCCAGGCAGCACGACCGGGATTCAAACTTGCGATCTTCTGATCATAGTGACAGCGTATTAACACCAATTTATAATTCTGCTTAGAAACTACACTGTAGCCTACGCATACCTTATGCATAGCCGTGGACCCTACTCTATAGCCTGTCATGCACCTCCTCAGAAATGTAACTACGTGTTGTGTCGACGCAGACTGTGATTGGTCCGCCACTTTGTATCCCCGCCTCTGTATTTCTCCATCCACATTTCCGCCTTTGTTGCCATTTTTAACTTGGCTGAGAAATGTTAGAGAGAAACTGTCTCTAATACAACAATGGATCAAGTTGACTCACTGAGAACGTCAGAGAATATAAACATCTCTGAGTCCTTGTCGCCACACTACAAAGACCGTCGGAAAGAACTCAACCCAGTGGCATAGAAAATGTATCGCCACCTAGTGATTTGGCAGTGTAATTGCAGCTCATCGCAGACATACCAATTCAGAAGTAGAAATGCATGCTACAGCTTATAGACTCAACACAGAAGTATAAATTGGCCTCTAGTCTGCTGAGCCACTTTACATTTTAATGTCAACGTTCATTGTAAAAAAAAATACACACAAAACAATTTTAACTGTATATGTATTTGGATATTATAATTAATCGGATCAAAGGGAATATTGATATTGCAAGACCTGTGTCTACTAGGAGTTAGAAAGTGAGTTTATGAGCAGAGTGAACTGGGTTATTAAAGATCCATACATATTTGAATGATATGAGACTATGTGGTAGTCATAAAGGTGAGACTGAATCACTTCACTGCTGTATTAAGAGTTGTATCACTTATTTTTCTCATGCAGTTTGTTCAATAGGGAAAAATATATTTTCAAAATTATAATTACTTCAAGTTAAACATCTGAAATTCTGCTGAAATGTAGAGTGAACAGTGTAGCTCATGGGACTGAGGCAAAATGAAGTCCACTGAATATTTCCTGAAGCCAGTGTTCTCAATTACTGAGCCCTAAATCAGTTGTTTGGTGTCATTACAGAACAATCTGAGCCTGGGAACAGCAGACACACTGAGCCAAAGATGCCCGTAGGACCCAGAAGAGGTAAGTGGGTTGTTTCCGGGTGAAGCTTTGGGTTTATTTGATGCAGGTGTAAGCATTTCAATGGGATTGTGAATGGCTGTGAAAATCAGTCATTTTGTTTTTACATTTTGTTAGATCAGTGGTGTACTTCACAAAGCAGAATTACAAAGGAGCTGGAATACTCAAAACCAGGCATACACTGTAGTTTTGGAAATCTTAATTTTGGTGATAGCTGCCACTGCGTGTTTGAATTATTTGTTGTGTATGTGTACAAGGCCTATGATTTATGTGCTCACACTATGATTGACATGCTGCAATGTAGGTGAGCTAAAGGGAAAAAACTTATTTAACAGGACAGTGCACATTAATAACAGTATATCTGTAACATGCCAGAATTAGCCAAAGGCTAGTTTTCATCTGTAGTCCTGGTGGCCAGTTGTACAATGGCACCCTAGAAAAATAAAACATGTTAACCAATAAATCATTTACAATTGACAATTAAGAACAACATACTAAGTAGAGATGGACCGATCGGCGTTTTTGAGGCAAATTTCGATTTCCGATCCCTTTTCAGCGCGATAGCCGATACCCATCGAGGGCGGGGCTATATGCCACGCAAATCTAGGAGCAGTTGTTGGCACAAGCAACACAAAATATGGTTGAAACTGTTTATTGCCGTTAATAACAAACTCATGTGAACATCACATTTATAAAAACATTAGCAGTAAATGACCTAAATCATACAAATACAGCCAATATTGCAATCATTAAATTTACATTATTAATAAATTTAAAACGAAAAATACAGTAAATGAAATAAATACAGGCAAAATTTCAGCCATTAAATGCAGATCCATGGTTATTTTACAACGAAAAAACTGCAAACATTAAGTGTATAATTATTTTAAAATCAAATTTAAATTAAAGTAAATTAAAAGGTCAGTACTAAAATCATTAAACCTTTAACCTGTAAATGATACAAATACAGACAATACTGCAATTCTAATCATTAAACCTGCATTAATGATTATCAAATGAAAAGTGCACCTAATAAACATAGACCCTTGTTTTAAAACGAAAGCTGCAACCATTCAATGTAGATCTTGAATTATTATTATTATTATTATTATTACGAAAAACAGTAAGCTAGTTAGCCGTGCTAGCTCTGCTGTTTGCTGATACTCACTGTATTCAGTCGCGAGGTGTACTCGTGTCGTATCAGATTAGTAGTATTACATGTCTTTGTCTTGGTTCCTCCTCGAGGGACGTTGACTTTACAAATTTAACAAATTGCCTTGGATATGTTTTTTTCACACAAGGTAAAAAACTGCAAGACTGACGACATTCTGTATATCCGCACATGCAGCTGAACACCGTAAGTGGGTTCTTTAGCCACTCGCGAGTTGTGCTGTTTTAGTCTGTTTTTCGAAAAAAGGGTATGTATTTCCCTCTAGTGGTTCAGCTAGGAACTGCAGGGACCTGACAGGATGTGGTTCACGGAGGGCTCCTCTTCCTTGATGAAACGCTAGCTGGAAATACAGAAATCTTGAGATCGGCTAAATTTCAAAAGATATCAGCCGATCGCCGATCACATATTTTGATAAAAAAAATCGGCCGATACCGATACATAGCCGATCGATCATTCCATCTCTAATACTAAGACAGTGTTAGATCCTTACGGGAAAAGCAAAAGTGACAGGAAAAACAATAAAATACAAAAGGGAGAGAGGAGGGAAAAAAAACTTGAACAGGTTAAGACATTTAATAAGTACATGATAAAATATCAAACAATAATAGTAAAATCTTTAAACATTCATAGTTTACAAGGGGTCAAAAAAGAGTCACATTCATGAATGGAGCATAAAGTGTCAGCAGCAGGGATTTAGTGTTGACAGGTCTGGTTACTAATCAGCCAGTGTTTTAGGTGAGAGCAAAATAATTTGTGTTGATGTCTATAATTTTTTGTTGGAATGGTATTCCATTCATGAGAAGCTTTAACCGAAAAAAGCTGACTGACTAAAAGCACTTTTTCTAAGTGGAATAATACAATTGCCTCTGGACACACCTCGAGTTATTCTGTGTGTGGATGTTCTAAGACTGACAAAATCACTAAGGGGAGGTGGGGCCATCCCGTGTAGGATTTTGTATGTCTGACAGGCGTTCGTGTACTTAATAAGATTGTCCCAACCAGGGCTGCAACTAACAATTATTTTAATAATCGATTAATCTGTCGATTATTTTTTCGATTAACCGATGAATCTGACACACAATTATTTCCATGTCTTTATTCAGAAATAGAGCATTGAATAACAGAATTAAAAAAGTGATTCTTGGGGTCACAAATCGATTTTCTTCCGATTCTTGCAAATCCAAACGAAATACTTTACCGTTGCAATCTGTGCGAATTGCATGAGTCACGTCAAGCCTTTTCTTACCCGGGCCGGGTTGATTGTAAAATCCAAAGTGTTTCCAAATGGTTGCTTTCAAAGACCGCGGCTTGGCTTGCATGCCTGCACATAGCCCACGCTGCTTCCTTGTTTTGCCTAGCACTACGGTGGCTGAGAAGGCACATCCACACCCGCAAAAAAAATTATTTTTTGAAAACGAGAATCGATTCTGAATCGTTCAATGTGAGAAACACGATTCGAGCTCGAAGCGATTTTTTCCTGCACCCCTACAAGCAACACAAAATATGGTTGAAACTGTTTATTGCCGTTTATATCAAACTCATGTGAACATCACATCTGTAACAACATTAGCAGTAAATAAACTAAATCCAACAAATTCAGCCAATATTGCAATCATTAAATTTAGATTATTAATACATTTAAAATGAAAAATACAGTAAATCAAATAAATACAGGCAAAATTTCAGCCATTAAACGCAGATCCTGGGTTATTTTACAACAAAAAACCATTAAATGTAGAATTATTTTAAAAGTCAAATTTAAATTAAAGTAAATTAAAAGGTCAGTACTAAAATCATTAAACCTTTAACCTGTAAATTATACAGATACAGACAATACTGCAATTCTAATCATTAAACCTGCATTAATGATTATCAAACGGAAAAAATAAATTATCAAAGTCAAAGTGCATCTATTAAACATAGACCCTTGTTTTAAAACGAAAGCTGCAACCATTCAATGTAGATCTTGAATTATTATGATTATTATTATTATTATTATTAACGAAAAACAGTAAGCTAGTTAGCCGTGCTAGCTCTGCTGTTTGCTGATACTCTGTATTCAGCCGCGTGGTGTACTCTTAAGTGTCGTATCAGATTAGTAGTATTAAATGGCTTTGTCTTGGTTCCTCCTCGGGGGACTTCAACTTTAGAAATTTTACAAATTGCCTTGAATATGTCTTTTTCACACAAGGTAAAACTGCAGGGACCTCACAGGACAGGGTTCACGGAGGGCTCCTCTTCCTTGATGAAATGCTAGCTGGAAATACAGAAATCTTGAGAGAGGCAAAATTTCAAAAGATGTACGATTATATAGCCGATCGATCGTTCCATCTCTACTATTAGTTTTTTAAAAAAAATTAAAACCTGAAGCTTAATAAGTAATTACCACTATTGTGTACACGTTATATGAATTTATAAAGCACATTTAAACTTAAGTTAATTAAACTGAAATAATAAGCAACACACACGTACTCCATCACTGTTAATTACCCGTTTAACAAGCAAAAAACAACGTGAACTGTGCAATGCCGGTCCACATGGTGTGAATGCGCTGTTTGGTTTCATCACCTCAAAACGGAACAAACTCGGGATATTGTAATGACTTACGCTGCTGTTGAGCTGCCTTCATCCTCATCGCTGACTCCAACATGATTCCGTTTCAGATGCTGTATCATCACTGTGGTGCTCCCGTGCCAGGACAAATCGCTTTTGCAAAACTTGCATGTTACACATTTTTTAGTTGTGTGAAGCTGAAATGCTCCCACACTTTTGATGATTAAAGCCGAACTTTCTTCTCTGCGTCGGTCATATTTCTTTAGTAGAATTTATTGACTTTTTAATAATACACTTATTTTAAAGATTCTGGCTCTGCCTCGCTCCATTCAACTCGCTTGCTTACCTTTTCCAGCGTTGACGAAGCACCGCAGGTGACGTAAATGCGGATACAACAAGGCGTGTACTACATAAATCACACGACACAACGAATCAATAATGAAATTCGTTGCCAACACTTTTAATAATCGATTATTATCGATTTTATTGATTCGTTGTTGCAGCCCTAGTCCCAACTTAGAAGACTGTATTTTATTAAAATGGAGCAGTGATGAAAGTGTCTTGATTTCTTGTCAAGAACCTTAAGTGTCTGCTTGTATAAGGACTGCAGCGATTTCAGAACAATGGTGTTAGTCTGGGACCAGCTTTTTAGACAATATGTGAAATGAGAAAAAATCATTGAGTGCATGAATGTTTTGGCAGCTTGAATAGGCATTGAATTTCTAATAAATCGAAAAGTAGCTTGATTAATTTTGACTTTTTTACAAGTTTGTTTTACATGTGATTTAAAATTAAGTTTGGAGTCCAGATGCATGCCCAAGTATTTGTGTTCTTGAACAAATTGTAACTTTTCTCCTGACACTATAATATCTGCGTCTTCAGTGTCTTTATGTGATTTAGTAAAAAACATACCTACAGTTTTAGAAACATTGAGTTGTAAGCAGCACTGATTTAACCATTTCGTAATTTTATCCATTGTATTAGTAAGTTTGACAGCAACCTCGGTCTTTGAAGATCCATGTACATACAAAACTGTGTCATCAGCATACATTTGAATATTAACATCCAGACATATCAATGGAAGATCATTCACATGCATACAAAATAAAATGGGCTAATATAGAGCCCTGTGGCAGGCCAGTCAACACAGAGAGGGTTCAGATTGATTATTAGCAATGCGAACAGTTTGAGAGCACTGTGAAAGATGAGAATGAGAAATTCTGAGAAATTAAAAATTGATAATTTGGCCAATAGGATCTGATGGTTTACGGTATCAAATGCCTTTCTAAGGTCAAGAAAGACTGCCCCTACTCTGTTATTACTATCAAGTGATAATTTTATATTCTCCACTAAATAACAGTTAGCAAACTCGGTTGAAAGGTTTGATCGAAAACCAAATTGAAGTGGGTGAAGATGAAAGGAGTTGTTGGCTAAGTGATCTGTGATTTGTTCACATATCCATTTCTCAAGGGTCTTAGATATTACAGGTAAAATACTAATAGGTCTGTAATTAGAGACAGATAGTGGGTTTCCTGATTTAAATGTAGGTGCTAAGATAGCCGTTTTCCATGAGCTTGGGAACTCAGCTTGGCTTATGGATTGATTAATAATTTTTGTGATAGGACTGACTAATGCTGAGCTATTTTTGAGCATTGTTGTGTCCATCCCATACACATCTTTAGGTTTGGATGGTTTAAGTTTTCTGATAATTAATGCAGTATTTGTCATAGTTACATGTGTAAAAATAAGACTAATTTCTGTTGTTGGGAGTTTTACACATCTCTACCTATGTAGATGGGAAGCACTTGGCAATGGCTGTGACTGAGTCAACAAAGTAGTGGTTAAATTTTGCAGGTACTTCAGCTGGGTCCCTAATGTGATTTCCATCCACACTTAGTTCAAGTGATTTTCTAGGTTTATGTTCTTGTCCCATTAATTTTTTCAGTTGATCCCATACTAACTTAGGATTACCTCTTGCATCACTGATTTATAGTCAGAAAGAAATTACAACAACTATGTTAAGAAAATCAAGAGCCAATTTAACATTGCAAAATGATGTTTGTCATGAGAGTTTTGTTTTAATGGACCTTTTTAGTGCGAGGTTGTCCAGCAGCTCAGTGTAGGCACTGTGGTGCAAATTGTCATTTCAAGCAAAGAACCCATTTCTATGTAATTAAAATACCCCCAGATCACAGAGCCATCTTCAGCTTTAAGCACACTTTACACACAGTCCTCAATGAAGATTTCCTGAGGTCTGTAATGAAGACACATGAATGAATGTTACACTTATATAGCGCCTTTCTCAAACCCAAGGACGCTTTACAATCAACACACTCCATTTACACACTCAACCACACACACCGGCAAGAAGCGGCAGCCAATCACGCACAGCGTACTCTCAACCAGGACGCGACCGTCCACCTGGAGGACTGCATCGAGCACTAGGGGGCTCACCCAGGACAGAGTGCCAACCATATCTGGGCATACATACATATTCATTCATACACACACCAGGGTAATTTTTAGAGTATCCAATACACCTGATCTCCATGTTTTTGGACTGTGGGAGGAATCCGGAGTCCCCGGAGGAAACCCACACAGACACGGGGAGAACATGGAAACTCCGCTCTGGTGTGGACTCAACACAAGACCTCAGCGATGAGAGACGAACGTGCTAAACACTAAGCCACCCTGCCGCCCCAGTCATTCACGTACAGGTGGAAATAAGATTCATCTTATCACCACATAACACAGTTCCAGTCATGAAAAGTCCACTTTTTGTATCTCTTCACAACTTTGTGAGCAAAGGTGTCATACGTGCCACTTCACCCATGTTCACTAGGGATGGAGGAAAATTGGATTCATAGATGCATCTCAATTCAGACGTTGACTATTCTGAACCACTTGACAAATGTCAAAAATTGATTTTCTAAATATTAATTGATCACTCTAATGGGGCAAGGGCTTTCGTGCTATGTTGTGCACTTTGAAGCCGAGATACAGTGTACCGTCTCAATGTTTTACTGACGCAGCGATTCCCACACTCTCCAACGGTTGTCGGTTAAATGTCTTATTTTATATGTTGGTGATTCAGAATAAGCTGACGTCCCTATTCATTAACTTATTAGAATACTGCTTACAGGTGCTCTTATTTTCTTGTTGGTTCTTTGTAATGCTGGGATATTTGCTGGCAAATGGAGCTTCTGTAGGAAAATCCAGTTGAATTGCCACATTGCTTCCATTAGTGTTATTAATAAAATATATTGGAAATAAATTCATTATGGATCATTACAAATACTGTCGCAGGGTGGGAAAGAGATCCTGTGTAGAAATAAAATACTTCAAGATCCTTTGATAATCATTTTATAATTGCATCGCAGCCCTCTGAAACATAATTGAATCGATTTGTGAGGTGCCTAGAGATTCCCGCCCCTAATTGTATGCAGTTCCCTGCAGAATGTTTTTTTTTTAATTGGTTGTGAAGCACCTGTGTTGACTTCTAGAAGCAATTCTTGCCTGGAAGTAGGGCTGCACCTAACGATTATTTTTTTATCGATTAATCTAACGATTATTTTTTTGATTAATCCATTTGTTGCCTTGTTGTCTGCACTTAATAATGTACCCAAAAAGATGAAAAAAGAGAAATCCTCTTAATATTTCTATATTTTCTTTAATCTTCACA